>ML179281.1:116173-135471 GCA_004369135.1 Dendrothele bispora CBS 962.96 | reverse complement strand
GTTCATAGGTATAATATAGCCGTTTACTTTCATCATCACCGGCGTGAGGAGCTTATAGTCTATTATCTCCGTTCATAGGTACACCGGTTCTCACACCCTAAAACAGCTTCTCTACCAGACAAAAACCCTTCTTCTCTTAAAGCTCCTACGGATGTGGCTTCTCTTGTGAATCTAGGACCGGATATTCCCGAAGACATTAGACCGAAACTAGAGTCTGTTTTAAGGAAAAACTACCTAGCGTTCGGAGTCAACAGCAGACTAGGAAATATCCCTAGTAAAGTTCCAGTGAATCTGAAACCAGATACACAACCAATATCCTTGCCCATGTATGGAGCTTCGCCGCTCAAAAGAGAAGTGATCGAAAAGCAAGTCAACGCTTGGCTAGAAGCTGAAGTTATAGAACCTTCAGTAAGCCCATGGGCCTCCCCAGTAGTAGTGGTCTACCGTAATGGAAAACCCTGTCTAGTAGTGGACTATCGCAAACTCAACGCGAAAACCATCCCGGATGAATTCCCCATTCCTCGACAATCAGAAATTATTCAAGCGCTCTCAGGATCTCAAGTCTTGTCCTCATTCGACGCTCTCGCAGGGTTTACTCAAATGCACATAGCGGAACAAGATAGAGAAAAAACAGCCTTCCGCTGTCACATGGGACTATTCCAATTCCGCCGAATGCCCTTCGGACTGAGGAATGGTCCTTCGGTATTCCAACGACTAATGCAAGGTGTTCTTGCTCCATTCCTTTGGATATTCACATTGGTCTACATCGATGATATAGTAGTCTTCTCGAAATCCTGGGAGGAGCATCTCGTTCATTTGGACAGAGTCCTGCGCGCAATTTCTGCTGCCGGGATTACCTTGTCCCCTTCCAAGTGCTTCGTAGGCTACGCTTCGATATTACTGCTAGGACAAAAGGTATCACGACTTGGACTATCTACCCATATGGAAAAGGTACAGGCCATACAGGAATTAGACAGACGAAATCAATTTCCGACCTGCAAAAATTCCTAGGGATGGTAGTCTACTTCAGCCCTTACATCCCATACTACGCCTTTATCGCAGCTCCTTTATTCACGCTTTTGAAAAAAGGCGTTAAATGGACCTGGAACGTGGAACAGGAAATAGCCTTTCAACAAGCTAAAGATGCCCTAGCCTCTGCTCCAGTACTAGGCCACCCTCAGCAAGGTTCCCCATATTGACTCTACACTGACGCTTCAGACATAGCGCTAGGAGCTTGTCTGCAACAAGTTCAGAAAATTCAAATCCGTGACCTAGCGGGTACCAATGCTTATAATCGACTGCAGAAAGCTTGGGAAGCTAAAGAACCTGCACCCCCGTCTCTCGTACCAAACCTAGGATCGGACACGGATTCAAACCGTGAACCTCTAGCATGGGCAGGAAGTCTAGATGATACATACGTTTTCGTAGAGCGAGTCATAGCCTACTGGAGTCGAACTTTCCAGCCTGCTGAACGTCGATATAGCGCTACCGAGCGAGAAGCCCTAGCAGCGAAAGAAGCATTAGTCAAGTTCCAACCATTCATTGAAGGAGAGACAATAATCCTCATTACTGACCATGCGGCACTGCAATGGGCAAGAGTCTATGAAAATGCTAATCGTCATATAGCGGCATGGGGGGCGTTGTTCGCTGCCTACCCCGGTCTACAAATCATTCATAGACCAGGGAAAGTGCACTCAAACGTCGACCCTCTGTCTCGTCTACCTAGAATCCCTCAACACGACTCCCCATTACCATACGACTCTCCTGGAATAGAACCTAGGCAGGAACTACAAAACCAAGCGCAAAAGGCGGAAGACAAGAACTTTCACTCTCCAGCCCAAAAGGCTTCTTTCAACGTGTTCTGGGAAGAATTAGTTGAATTAATGGAGGCTAATCCCGTCCAAACCAGAAGTAGGAAACTACGAGAAGATGAAGAAGAGCATGTGAAATCCGCATCTCCGAACTCTTCTCTAAACTCTAGTCTCCCTATTCCTGAAGGGACAGCCATGGAGCGTGCTACTTCAGCACCTTCGGAATCATTAAACAACCAAGACTCGAACCTCCTAGACCAAGCCTTACCGTTCAAAGGAGAAGATCCTTGGACCTATCCTAAGACGATGCAAGTAATTCCGGATCCAGAATTGTTTGACGAAGAATGGAATAACAAAACTCACCTCCTCGTTTCGGCGTCTCCCGGCATTATCGAAGAATTTCGGAAAGGCTACCTCGAAGACCAATCCTTCAAGGACCATTACATAGAGACGGTGGACAGTCCGCATAAGCTCTTAACACCGAGTCATTTCCAGAAGGGCAGCTCCGGATTATTATTCTTCATCGACGCCGATTGGAATCATCGTTTGTGTGTACCTAGCAGTCAAGTACCATTCGTCCTAAAATGGATTCATGATTCCCCTTCTGAAAGCGCTCACACGGGTTACCGTCGATTCCTTCGTCGACTCCAGGAACTTTTCTACTGGCCATCAATGAGAAAGGATGCAGAAGTTTTTGCCTCTACCTGCGATATTTGTCAAAAAATAAAAGCGGATAGACTGAAACCTATGGGAGGGTTACAACCAGCCCATATCCCAGAAAGGCCATTTGCGACAGTTTCCTTAGATCTCATCACGGGATTGCCCCCTTCTGGAGAAGAGGAGTATACTGCGGTGCTTGTCATTGTAGACAAGTTAACCAAGTATGCTCTTTTCATCCCGACCTTTGATGAATTGAATCAAGAAGGTTTCGCGGAGCTCTTCCTGAATAAAGTAGTAAGAGTTTTTGGCCTTCCTGAACGCATTATTGCCAATAGAGACAAGAGATGGGCGACAGCGTTTTGGAAATCAGTAGTCGAACAATTCGGACGACGGAAGCTATATGGCGCTATCCTCAGCTCATCATCCTCAAACCGATGGCCAGACCGAGATTCTCAATGCTTTAGTGGAACAAATGCTTAGAGCTTATGTAGCCAAAGATCGTTCTCAATGGGCGAAGTGGTTACAAGAACTGGCCTTCTCTTATAACAGCTCCGTCCATTCATCTACCTTACAACGTCCGGACTTGTTGTTAATGGGCTACAGGCCTCAACTTGTGCCTAGTTCCCTCATTCCTCAGAAGGATCTGATAAGCAGACCGTTTTTGCCTAGCCAAAAGGCGGAAGAATTTATTAAAGATATCGAAATTCACCGTCAATTCGCCAGAGACGCTCTCGTTCTAGCTCAAGAACGTCAGGCTAGAGCTTACAATAAAGGGAGAAGACCTGTAAGGGAGTTCAAACCCGGAGATCAAGTCTTGATAAATCCTCACACTTTGAAACTCATCGAAGGAGAAGGAACGGGCCGTAAATTGATCCAGAGAATGATTGGTCCTTTCGAAGTCATGGAGAAGGTCAACCCTCTAGTATACCGCCTCCGACTTCCAGACAACTATCCTATGAATCCAGTCCTTAACGTAGCACATTTACGTCTCTATAAACCCTCTCCTTCGACCTTCGGTGACAGAGAACTACTCCCCCCAACAAGAGATCTCTTACAGGCTACTGAGGAATATGAAATAGAGGCTATCGTAGGACATCAACTCTCTAAGAGAAAATCTGGAAGTCGTCGCTTATACAAAGTACGATGGAAAGGTTGCGACCCTACAGACGATTCCTGGGTATCAGAATATGACTTACGGAATGCGCCCGAGCTAAAAAGAGAGTATACCAAGTTACACGGACTATGATGTAATGGATTAAGTAAGAATAGAGCGTGCCTTATAAATACTCAGACACGAGGAAGCAATGCTCTAACTCTTTACTCCCATCGTTACACCGAGCGTTTTATCCGCTCGTGTACTGTCCGCTGAACTATTCACTTCGTGGCCGAGCGTTATCCGCTTGATACGATTTCCTTCTCTATGTCTCGAATTTGGCAAACCTCCTCCGCGACGCAAGGAGTAGACTCTAGACGGTTTACGGAAGAAAAGCTTCCTATCCTGTCGGGATACCATCGAACTCCGTCCTTCGACGACGCGCTAAGCTTCATCATTCCGGACACTGAGATATACTCGGGGAGATTAGTGACCTACTCAGAAGATGATCCATACCTCGATCAGGACTCATCAACGCGAGTCGAACTTTATTCGAAGAACTCCCGCCAAACTCCATATTTTCCAGGAATGGCCGCTCCCTTCGTTCCCCCTCCCCCTCGTTCGAGGCTTGACGGCAACCACGGTCGTTTTGACTATTGCATGAGCCCCCAAGTCTTCTCTTCCAACAAACCCTATCTTGGCTTCATCATCCGATCCGAATCAGGCCAGTACTCAGATAACAGCCCCGAGAACGTCCCTGCGTTTTGTGTATGGCATAGCATAGACAGTAGCCGAGGGGATGTTCAAAAAGACTACTGGACAGCTCTCGACGATCGAGTTTCAAACCTACTAGCAGAAGCTCGAAAGTTGACCAATCGGCAGGAATGTAGCTCGTGGCCTGGATTCTTGGAAAGTCGTCCCTCATGCCCATCGATAATCGCTTCTTCACAACCCCCTCGTAACACCGATTTTGAGACCTTCTTGAAGACGATATTTGTCGCACAACGATGGATCAAGGAATTAGCCGCCTGGGTAAGAATGGGGGGCCTATTGTGCACTTTTCCACTGGAATCTTCCCTGACTATGGAGGAAGGAGTAATGGTGCCCGCTGACGAGAATCTAATCGGGTTATGGGTTAACGGGATGGATGAAAGATTTGTCGCTTGGTTATGGAAAAAAGGACGAGTTCCGATCTTTGTAGCTCACAAAGTACTAGGATCAAAAGACGACCCTCGAGCGAATAATCCGCTCAGAGTCTCGAATCCTCTCAAGGCTACTCCAATTGACCAAGAAACAAATCCTCTAATCCACGAATGGAATCTCTTAGCACGCCAAGGTGGAGCCCAACAATTTAAAGACAGATACGACGCGGGCCTAGCCAACCTTTCCAATCTCAATTCCTCCCCTAAAGAGTCCTGGCAGTCCTCATCCTTAGCCAGCAATCACGAATTCCCAGGATTGGATATGAGAGCCAGCCCTCCCCGAGCAACAGAGCCAGTAGATCAACAAGACAAATTTGGTCCTGTACCTCCCGTCATGATGTCCATCTATCAGGATAGAAAACCATGTATCATTCCTCCCGCAGTTCAAGATGTTGCCGCTCTCGGTGGATGGGAAAGATTCACAGAAACGATGGATAATGAAGGACGCCCAGGGTTATTGCACATCGGAAAGAAACGAGAAGTAGACGAAGACCTTTTCGTCTATTACGATTGAAGACGAAAAAGGGAAATCTACCTCGAAGACAAGCCCCTAATACCGAGAGAACTAGTTCACGACATAAACGTCTTTGGTATGCCAGGACCGGACCTTCGATACTGGGCAGACGACCAATTCCATCTCCGTCTTCCAGCCTCAAACTGGATCTACTTGTCTAAGCTCCCCAACCCACGAACAATAGGCCAAACCGCAGCTAATCCAGATCCCTCCCTCCTCCCACTGATCGACGAACCACCTCCAGAGGCCATAGTAACAACAGAACAAGTCACAGAAGTCGATACAGCTACTCCCCCACTTGGAACGGATGACATACCACTAATGATCGAAGATGTGCGTATGAATTCACCGACTCTGGACGAAGACTCCCCCCTCCAAGAAGACACTCCCTCTGCCGAAGAACAAGATAGACCCCCGTCTCCCTACCCAGAACCACCTACTCCCGAATCAGTCCAATTCTCAATAATCTGGTCAGAAGACATTAAAAATCCGATTGCCCCTACCCTAGCTCCCACAATGCTTCTGAAATTTCTTGGCTTTCATGACGTCTCGCTAATCGATTTCCGCGCTTTTCTGCACGAAACGTTAGCATGGCTACCAGTTGAAATCAAAGTCACCAGGATTATCAGAGTGACTAGAGAAGGGAAACTCGAATTTTGGCTCAAATTCTTTGATGGGTCTCAAGCAGCATGGGCAATTAGAGCTTACCATCGCTTTTGGACGACGGACGGATATATCATCCAGTTAAAACTGATAGCCCTGGAAGAATGGCGCGCAATAGATCAACAATCAGGAATAGAGGAATGGAGTCTACCGAAACCGCTGCTACCTAAGGAGGAACAGGAAATGGAGGAGTGCTTGTCAGAGGAAGAGGAACCATCACTGAGCAAACGATTACAGGATTTGCCATCAGCAGAGATAGGAAATTCACGAGCTGACCAACTACTAGACTCCGAAAATCCGACTCCGACTTCAGGAGAACAGTCACTAGATCGCCTACAAGACCCTCCAACTTCGATGAGTCTATTACAACGAACAAAAGAGACCCTCGAGGATAGACTCGTTGCTTCATCTGCACAGTCTTCCAGGAAACGAAATCGAAGAGGAGGTACGAGAAAACGTAGCGTCAAGGAAATACTAGGTCCATTGCCAGCCAAAGATCCGGAGAACATCGAAACATGGGATGCTAGAAACTGGGTGTTACAGAATTGCCCACAAGAATCAGAAAATTAAATGCACCAATGAACTCGTACTATTATGCATGGGGGGGCACTGTGAGGACTTGTAGTATATTAGTACATACATACTAGCACTCATATTACATATTGTAAATAGATACAAACACAATTAATCTTAGACCCGTTCCATGACCATTTGCATCTACCGATAGAAGGACGTCGCGTCCTTACCTCTTACTCTCATCCTAGCACGGGCTAAGCATCCATTTAACTGCTTCCCCGTCGAGGTATTCAATCGCCCTTGTCAGCGTCATGACGTCGCATCCTCCTTATTCCGCTGACGTTCGGGGTACTATACGTGTCAACGTATTAGGACCTATGGGAGTCTCTCCAGACTGCGAACGCTTCACAACAGCAGACTTTGAACAAGGTCATAATATCATCTGAACAAAACTTCACAATTCAGATGCAGATAATTTTCCATATGGCCAGATCAGTGGGCATCTTGATGTTCTTGCTCATTGTGTATTTAGATTTGTAATTTATAGTTCTACATACCAGCTATGTAGACAATACAAAAGATTAAGTGAATTTCCCCCAGATTTGGACTTTCAGTCCAGGATAGTACACCCTGTAATATATGTTTATCCAGACAGTAAGGCCCCGTTCTGTATCTGTGAGAAGGAAATTAAAGTGGGGGAAGATAAGCGAAAAATGATTTGATATTTCTGTAGGAGAAGAGTAGGAGAAGCGAATAAATAAATATTCTGCGGGACAACGGACCATACTAAGCCCCCTTGTGGGAAATGTCTGATCAGCCTCTTTCAAGCTCTCCCTCACCATCGATGGTCAGATACAGGTTCGGAAAGGCTGATATACCAACCTTGCACTCCAGGAATGTCAAATATGCGGCATTTTCAGTGATTGCTACAGCAGGTGCTGCAGTTATAGCTGCAAACAATAGTAAAACACAAAAGCCATTCCTTTCTGGTGTTTTCACTGGCAAGATGTGGTTGGAAGACATGTTGAAAGGTATGCCCAATCTGTATGACATATTCTTTTTACTCAAATTTTAATTTATAGGTTGCAATGAACGATTCCGTCATATGTTTGGTATGAGAAAGCATGTTTTCATGAGCTTTGTTCAGGAGTTACAAGACACATGTGGACTCAAGGATAGCCGACATGTCTGTGCAGAAGAGCAAGTAGCAATTTTCTTGCGTGCTGTTGTTTCTGCAAGTAGCAATCGGGAGCTCCAAGAGCGATTTCAACGAGGTGGAGATACCATTTCGCGGTATCTGTTTTCACTTGATAGACACATAAGTTTCTAATTCCTGTTTCAACTTAAAAATAGCTATTTCAACCGAATTTTGGTCATGCTTTGTGGTCAATTTTATCGCAAATATGTCAGGCTTCCTGGGCAAGATATCCCTCCAGAAATTGCAAATGATCCAAAGTATTTTCCTTACTTCAAAGATTGTATTGCTGCAATTGATGGAAGTCATTTCCATGCCCATGTGAGTGCAGAAGCAATGATGCGCTTTCGCAATCGCAAGGGCTTTCTTTCCCAAAATGTCCTTGCTGCATGCACATTTGATCTCCAGTTCTGCTACATTTTGAGTGGGTGGGAGGGAAGTGCTGCAGATGGTCGTGTGTTTGAGGATGCTCAGAAGTCTGATTTAGCCATTCCAGAGGGAAAATTCTATTTGGCAGATGCAGGATTTCCTTCTTGTGATGCTCTTTTAGTTCCCTATCGTGGAGTTTGATATCACTTGAAAGAGTGGGAACAGGCTGCACTTCGGTATTGTGTTTTGAACTTATGTATGTTATTTTCCATCACTGATAGCATTTATAATTCTCACAGACCTCGCAATGCAAAGGAATTATTCAATGTGAATTAATATCATTATGCAACATCAAAACCGTGCTGGGGACAACAACACTATTTACATGATCACAAAATCTCGACTCGTAGTCCAAACTTTTCGAGTTCTATCAACGGTTTATAAATCAGTGGTTCTTCCGCTGCCCTTTTGTCACCAATGACCTTGATTGATCGCAAGCAGGCAATTCCGACTTCGGATGAGTATACGGGATCTGGAATCCATCTCGATTTGACCATTTTGATTAGCGTCTCAGGCCTGAAAGGAGACCGGGCGAGAACGTGAAGAGAGAGATGTAGAAGTCGAGGGATACATGGGGTAGTAGATTGGTTTCCGATTGAATCGCCGGTAAGACGTGTAGCATGAAGTCCGTTGAGAAAGTTATCGGATCACCTTACTCGGGAAAGGATTCAAGAACGGTTCTGTGATGTCTAGTTCCATCAGGTCAGGGAAAAGGCGTAAAAGGCATAAGCAATCGGACTCGGCGATTGGAGAATTGATATAGAGGGAGGTTAGGTTGTAACGAGACCTCGCAACGAACGCGGAAAAGATGTCGAGAGGCCAACGTGTCTCTGAATTTTTGCAGTGAGTTAGGAAATCACAATTATAGAGAATGAAGGAAATTGCGAGGTGCTTCAAAGCGGGAACTGTCATTATCGAGAAAATGTCAGAACTAAGCACCCCCATTGAACTGAACTCCCAATGGTTAAGACGATCTAAGGTGATGAGATCAGTCTCATATTCGGAGTCGGGCTCATTTGGATGCCAAAGCAAAAGCTTCGTGAGATTAGGGCATAGGCATAGTATGTCAAGGTAACATTCCGGTGGGATCAAAGAAAGGGAGAGTGTGGAAATTTGTGTCCAGGGGAACGTTCGCGGTGGTGCTGTGAAGCCAAGTGGTACATAAATATGAGATAGAATAAGAGTACGGAGACAAGATGCTTTATAAAGAATCGAGGAAGAATCCAATAACAAGTCCAAAGTCTCTACATCCACCTCGAGACATTCCAAGCTGCTTAAATCCGTAATTTGTGACCATAAAGTTGCAAAGCCCTCTGTGTAGGGGCTGATCGTTAACGAACGCCAGCGATGAGATGTTGGCCACAAAACTTCATCAAAAATGGCCAATCTGTCACTGTCTAGTTGCTCCGCGTCAAGTTCAGTGGACAGTGTCAGGTTCAAAGGTACTTGAGACGACCGCTCGAGGCAGAGGCGGATAAAGGAGCATGACAGTTTGATTTTTTTCTGGAAGCAAAAACCTGCAAAAACGCTCCTTCAAGTCGAATAACACATTACTCCAAATGGCAGGTGTGTTTAGAGCAACTTGTTGCCAGGTAGCACAAACCCGACTCAAGTTAAAGGCTGGTAGCACTATGTTAAAGTTAGAATTGTCAAACTCGTTTATCGGTTCTCTGCATAAAAAGAGAAAGATGAGGGTGAGGATCTCCGGAGGAAGACGACGAATGGGTGACAGGAGTGAGCGGCAGTTGGTGAGGTAACGTTCCAGAAGTGTACGTTTGTACTTGAGGGTAGAGATGGCCGTATTCGATCGAGCAATTTCCGTATTGTAGTCTGCAAGATCCTTCTCCGCATCACTTAGAAGCGGTTTTACGACATCCTGATCCTGGAATCCGATAGAAGAACGCAATTGCTGGAGAATCTCGTCGGATTTGATCGATACCCTCGGAGGAGAAGTGGTAGGACTGTCACATGTGGAACACTGGGTCATGATGGAGGTAAGGTCGTTTGTAGGACTCGGAAGCTAAGCAGAGAGGGATTTTAAGAGGTGATGGGTGCTACGTGGACTTTGTCACTCACAATTCTGCCAACGGTGACCAGCGGTGATCGTGTTGATGCCAGATGGTCCCAAGAGAGCGTGGACGTCTGTAAAGAGCTGTAAAGGTACGAACCTGATGTAATTTAAATGTGACACGTGTCTTTACTCTCCCACGGGCACATGACTGTCCAAAATCAATGACGTAGCGTGTCACTGTCTACCGCGTTCCGCGAGATCTAGATTTCAAGTGGGTACTGGCAATCCCTGCGAATTTCAAACTCCGACACTTTCAACTTCCGACAGGTAATAGCCCCTAAAAATGGTCCGCACTCGTAGGTACTCAACGAGCATGGTTATCCACAGTCTTTTTTGACGGAAATACATTCTTTAGACATTTTATTTGTATTCTTGGAAAAAAATATGTGTACTCACTTCATATGAATATTTTCGACCTCCGAAACCCTTAGTGTACATCGAATACATATGAGTACTACCCCATTCATCCCAAGAATACATACAAAATGATTAATCATGATTTATTGGCATCAAAACTTGACCAAATGTGGTTCGTGGGTGCGTACGTGAGGTGCAGAGGAAGAAAATACTATTCTGCTTACATAAGTACTTGTTGCTGAGGATATAATCAAAAACGCGATGCACGGCGGGAAAAAGCGGTGGCCAAAGGTCCAAAAATAACCTCAATTCAACCTATTCTTCTCGTCGAAGCTATCGGAGAATCCCTGACAGCGCAAATTATTGATTAACAGTTGAAATGGCACAGGAAGATTGGTGACATACCAAAAGGTTCAAGTGGGACAGGAAGTTGGATTTGTTGACAAATCTGGTAGAGGAACATCTTAAGAAAGTAGAGGTGAATGAAAATACCACGGAGCATGAGAAGGCATTGGATGTTGACCAGGGAGTGGGTGATATTTTGATGGAAAGTAGTGGTGAGACATCAAATGACAATATTAATTCTGATGAGGAACGATGGTAGAGCTCAAAGTTTATTTCAATTGCATTATGATAAAATTCAATACATTATGAGTACCTTTCTGGTTGAGAAAAGCAGAAAAACGATTGGGTACATCGAGAAGACTGTGCGGACCATCAGTAAGAGTTAAGCGGCTTACTAAGCTGCACGCGTCACTAGCAGGGATTGCCAGTACCCAAGATTTGGCACACTTTGACTTTCCACCATGAACTGAAAACAGAAGACACCGGAGAACGCGGCTCTGACTGGGATCCGGGACCTTCTTTCAAGCACCATTGCTCTACAACACCTATAGTGTAACTAAGTTAGGTGACTTATTTGTTTGAAAATCATTATACTACCAAGGGAATTCATCCACATCATTCTGTTTTGAGAGACAGAGACAAAAACAAACCCGTCAAGTTGAAGACTTTGATTTCCGAGCACAAGGAGAAAAAAATCGAACAGACAACATAAAGTCTTATTCTTATCCCCAGGTCCCAACAAGTCCATTGAATTGTCAGAACAACATACTCAACCACTTGATCCGTCGTCTTTTCTTGCTGATAATCTACTACGGGCCGTTCAATTTTGTCGTCGTACAACCACAATTAGCCAAGATTCCCTCAGATTTAAGACTTCGAAGGACTTCTAAGATGTATCAACCATTTGTTACACACCGTTAAGTATCGCCACTAATGGGTTGTCATCAATCCAAGCCGTATGAAGTGGTGGAAAACAACAGTTGACCTGCTGGTCATAAAAAATCTCAGATGGTGAGATATAACCCAAACTATTAGATTGACAACTCGTATTCCAAAAAATCACCCTCAAATCCTAGGTAATCCTAATGGCACCCAGTAATAAGACATGTTGTGAGCACAGTAATCAAAAGGTCTCGTCGACGGACGAGAATTCTACAGGGACACCATCAAACTTCTTGAATGTAATACATGCATCCTCAAATTCGTCTTCTATGATGGCAGCCTTTGCCGCAGATCGAGGGTGAATAGTGCAAGAAAACGGCATGGGTTGGTAGAAGATTCCCTGAAAGTACACTGGCTGAATAACCCAACATTCACAAATATCTAGTACTAGACACGTACTTCCTGATATTTGAACGTTTCGACAACGGATGGCTTTCCGGTGGTAGAATCTACAGGAGCTGAGAAATCAAAAGCCCATAGCAAATTCATGACATTCAGAGCCTGGAAATGAAACGCAGTGGCACTTTAGAATTGAGAAAACGACAATACGAAATAGGAGGGCTGACTAGAGAGGCATTTGCCACATGCATTCCAGGGCAGATCCGCTGTGGTGACGATCCACTCATCAGCTTTGTCAAATCTAATGGAGGAGGAGGAGGAGGAGGAGTCTATAATAACTCCGCACTTACTCTACCACCTCCAAAAATGATGTTGTTCCTGAAATCCTTGACATCCACACCCGCTTTCACACCAAATTTGTTTTGAAGATATCTGTCAGGATTGAAGGTCTCCAGATCCTCGTACACATCGCAGGATATGTGTTTACCATCAGGCTACTCTGATCCAACAAATTTCGGCAAAAACTCCTAAGTTAACCCTTGTGCGAGTTATGACTTAACATTTTTCTCATTTTGATTTAACATTTTGTACATACTGAGTCAACCTAATTGCTATCATATCTACTCTGATGTAACAACTTATCATGGTCTGATGCAACTTTTCACAAGGTCTGATTCAACATTGCAATGAGTTTGATGTAACCCACATTTAAGTCCAATCAAGTAGATGTGGGCCATCGCTTCGCGTGGCAAATACGAGGCCCAGTTCGGAAAAACTGAGGGCGCTTATAATGATTCAAGCGCCCTCGGGTTTTTCCGATACTAAATGGGGTAAGTACCTGGGAACTTCTGTCGTCAAGTTTAGTAAGGACGAGTCCCTAAAGGGCCTCGTAATCCAACCCAAGGGAAGCTCTTCTTTAACCCAAGTTCCATGTTGATCCAACCCTCTGCAAATTCTTAACCAACCCTTATAGCCAAACTGAAGTTAACCAGAGATTGTGAGCTTCCACAGTCTGATCCAACACGGATCAAGCTTGAGTCAGATCAAAATTTGATGCAACATCAGCATGTGCTTCTATATATTGTACACTTCCCAGCACGAGACTAAGTCTAAGTCGCAGACACAACACCCAGCCTGCCAATGGGTCTGGGATATATGGTATACCTCGTTGTATAAAAATTCTCCAACTGATAAAACCCAGACTAGGACTTATTAAGTGAGCAACTCAAAAGATAAAAATGTGGGTCTAGAGTCACTGGCATTTCTTAACAATGTGTACGGGTCTGGTATATCTGGTATACCTCGTATAAAAATTTTCTAACCCATACCGATCCGTCCCATACTGATCCAACCCAGACCAGGTCTTATTAAGCGAGCAACTCAAAAAATAAAGACATGGCTCTAGAGTCAATGTGTCAGATGTCTGGTATAAAAATTCTCCAACCCAATCTGATCCAACCCAGACTAGGTCTTATTAAGCGAGCAACTCAAAAAATAAATTCTCAACAGTATCGGTCTGGTATATGTGGCATCAAATTTCTCCAACCCATTCTGATCCAACCCATACTGATCCAACCCATACTGATCCAACCCATACTGATCCAACCCAGACTATGTCTTGTTAAGCGAGCAACTCAAAAAATAAATTCTCAACAATGTGTATGGGTTTGGTATATCTGGCATAAAAATTCTCCAACCCATTCTGATCCAATCCATACTGATCCAACCCATATTGATCCAGCCCAGACTAGGTCTTTTTAAGCGAGCAAATCGAAAAATAAATTCTCAACAATGTGTATGGGTCTGGTATATGTGGCATCAAAATTCTCTGACCCATTCTGATCCAACTCATACTGATCCAACCCAGACTGATCCAACCCATACTGATACAACCCATACTGATCCAACCCATACTGATCCGACTTCTCATACTGATCCAACCCAGACTAGGTCTTGTTAAGTGAGCAGCTCGAAAAATCAAGACGTGGCTCTAGAGTCACTGGCATTTCTCAACAATGTGTCTGGGTCTGGTATGAAAATTCTCCAACCCATTCTGATCCAACCCAGACTAGGTCTTGTTAAGCAAACAACTCAAAAATAAAGACATGGCTCTAGAGTCACCAGCATTTCTCAACAATGTGTATGGGTCTGGTATATCTAGTCTATCTGATCCAACCCATACTGATCCAACCCATACTGATTACGAGGCCGACTGAAAGGAGGAATCGTCTTTACACACGGCTTTTTTCCCCGGTCGGTCACCGATGTGGTCTTGTTTGTCAAGACCTTTATTATCGTTAGCTTATTACAAATCGGACCTGAAATTCCGGCTTGACAGAACATAACGTGACTTTGTTTAGAGGACATCACACGCGCCGCGCTTCTTTCACTCATACTCCCATCATCTCAGCTAGCCGGAGTACTAATATACTACCGGCCTCGTACTTGCCACGCGCAGCGGTGGCCCACTCAACTTCATCCAACCCATACTGATCCAACCCATACTGATCCAACCCATACTAATCCAACCCATATTAACCCAACCCGTACTAATCCAACCCATACTAATTCAACCTAGACTAGGTCTTATTAAGCAAGCAACTCAAAAAACACCAGTCCCCATATATCACAAAATATGCAAATTTGTGTAATGACCTTATCTACAGAAAACAAAAGCTTAGCCCATGCCATATATCTCACCAGTCATCAAAGTGTCTCTTGAAATTTCCACTTTTGCCACATTTTTCCAGACTATTGTCACGAACCGTATCAATCCTTTTTCCTCCATCGAGACCCCAGACACAGTATTACTTCACCATCGAACCATCATCACAGAAGCCTGGAGTCAAGGCTGTTCAGATCAGAAGATAGAAGCAGAAGTCACCTCGGTTACCACATCTGCTTCTCCCATCAGTTACCTTGTTCTTTCCTTTGTTCCCTTCCATCAGACAACTCACAGCCTTTTCCATCAATGCTTTGTCTCCGTGATACCTTATCTTCCATATCTCTTGTTCTCTACCGTATAAGTACTCACAGACATTGTAGGTAGTTCCCCAGTCCGTTCACTTCGTCTCTACACCGTACGATCACCTACGCTGTATCGAGCCTAGTCAGCTTACTCAACTACCTTCTCCTCTATCTCTATCTATCTTTTCTCTCTCTCATCTTTGTCTTGTGTGACTTGAGTGGCCTCGTCATTGAGAGTGATCGTTCCCGACACTTGAACGGACTCTTCTTACACTCACCTCACACCCAACCTGGCTAAACTTCGCTTCGAGCCTGCTCCTAACGCACGCTACATATCAGGACAACCTCCATACCCTCTACCGAGCTCGGAAACCACCTCTGTTCAGCATCTAAATCACTCCTCGACCATCCGGACTAACCCCTTGTCCTTTGACAACGTTTGGATCTGTACCGATCGCTGGATTTGGCTCACAGGTGAAGTAACCTTGTCTGAATACTCCCTGATTCGGGTAGTCTTTGACGCCGTCGCCGAGGAATTTGTTGTTCAAGCTTCGAGACCTGTCTACCTCACTGGTTATCACACCCCCTTGCCCCCGCCAATTATCCCTCGCTCCCACCTCCGTCTACTCCACAATCGTAGCGGAAACGTCATTGCACGAGTATCGCTTGTGAACCCAGAGAACCCAGTGGATGTCCCGCAAAGGCTCTAGATCTAGGCCGGCATCGAAACTTCCATCTCGCACGAACTCCCCTGCCCCTGCCCTTGCATCCTCCTCAGCTCAACAATCGACCCCACCACCGTCTAACGTAGGACCCAAACGCCCTGACCTTGTCTGCGCCCACTGCGCGCACATCTTTGACTCCGCTGAACTAAGGGACAGGTACTTCCCTAAAGATCCCAAAGCCCGCAAAGAGTGGACACCGTGCCCACAACAACCGTGCCCAAATAGGTACGGCCAGCTAAACCGCTCAGTGAACGCCGATTGGGCAGCACTTCCTGCCCTACCCCAAGAAACCTTTATCCGTGAACGTGAGAACGCACCACCACCTCGAGACCCTTCCTCTTCTCCTCGCCGCGGACGATCGACCACTCCCTCTCCCTTATCTGATCATCCTCCCCCGGATCCCGAAACGTCCATTGTTGAACCACCACCGCCGCCACCTCCGCCTCCAACAACCCCACCGGCCACCATGTCCACCCCTGCTAACTCTACCCCGACGAATGGCGAAAGGGGTCAGAAACCCGAGGACTTCATGGGCGAACGCGCCAAGTCTCGACGTTGGCTCGCGTTGTTTCGTAATTATCTCCGCCTGAACAAAGCCCGTTACCCTTCGGAGGAAGACAGGGTCTCTCTGTTCCTCTCATTCTTCAAAGGAGATGTTGGAGGACAATGGGCTGAAGCCCGGTTGATGGAGTACGATGACGATCAGGACGACGAAGACATCGAAGCCGCAGACAAACGATGGACCACGTTGAGTAGTATCATCGAGAGGTTCAGGACTGACTTCAAACCCACTGCTCATGACGTCGCCGCTCGTACGGCCATCGAGACCATTAGACAGGAAGGGAAACTCATGGACTTAGATGAGTATAATACCTTCTTCGAGACATACGCTAATGACTCGGGCTTTGATGAGACGGCACTCCTGTACTTCTACAAGAAGGGGCTTCACCCCAAATTAGTCGACCGAGTCTCGAACACCTACCCTCTCCCTGAAGGTCTTACGGCATACAAAACTAGAGCTATGGAGCTCCAGCAGGAGTACCTTCCCCGTCGTGCTGAAAAGGCTCGCTGGAACCCACCTCGCACCACCAGACCTTTGGGCAATGCCCCACCGACCGGACGAGCAGCCGCTGCCTCCATTAACGCTCTCGTGAGCACTGAACCAGGTGCTCGCCCCTTCTCTGCCCCAATTTCTAAACTGACACCCAACGAACGACAGAAACTGATCAAGGAGGGGGCTTGCTTCAGATGCAGGCAGCCTGGACACATTTCCAACCAATGTCCATTGTTCAATAGAGGAGCTCCGAGACCTCCCTCTAGCTCCTCTAGCGGATCTGGCCGTGCAATCCGAGCCGTCGAAACTCCGAACCCTAGCAATGAAACGGCACCGGCGGCAGACCCTCGTGACGCGATAAAGGACATTTCGGACTTGGTAGCCAGGGTGCGAAGTTTGCAAGGAGAGGAGAAGGAACAGGCAGCTGCGTATCTCAAGGACATTACTTCTTCATTGGATTTTTGAAACCCTCCCCTGCCACGTCGTCAGGAGGAGTTGTATGTTTTACCGGACAATTTGTTAATCGATATACTGCATTGAGGACCCTTTGTGAGCGTACATTCCCTTCTGAAATACGAATGTCGAGAATCACGCGCAACCAACAGATACCCTCGATCACCCTTCAATGCCAATTCATTGGCAAATTAACTGGTAGAAAAATCGACGTAGAAGCCTTGATTGATAGCGGTGCGGAAGGAATTATTATGAACCGCCGCTTTGCCCAGAAAAACAACTTTACCCTACTCCCCTTGCCAAAACCCTTTCCGGTCCGAAACGTAGACGGATCTGAGAACGTCATGGGCTGGATCCGTCACTACACCGTCCAGAAACTTCGAATCTATTCGCAGGACCAGAGATCTTACCACGATGAAGACGCGGAGTTTTACATAACCGATATTGGTGACAACGACATCATTCTCGGGAGTGATTGGTTGCACGAACACAACCCAGAAATCGACTGGACAAACTCTGAGGTTGCCCTGACACGATGCCCAGATCCCTGCATGACCAAGAAACCAGTGATATCAAAACCACAGCGCAGAAACGACTCCAAGGCCACAATTAAAACGGCCCGAACCCAAGAAGATCATCGGGAGTATCATGTCACCTGGAAGGAGCCCGAGGGACGTTCAAAGCCGATACCCCAGCCCAAAGTCGCAGGAAGGAGACGACCCAATGCCATTCGACCATCTCGTCAAAAACTGTAGACGCCCCGATGTTCAGCGAAGAAGACGAAGAAGAGGTGGAGATCCCAGAGCAATGGACTCGGCAGATCATGAGAATGCTCTTTGGTAATGAAATAGAGAACCCGGTGCGAGAATCATTTGAATCAGACAGTCCCGACGTTCATGTCCGTGCCACCTTCACTAAAGCACAGGAACTTGCCGAAGAAGCACACAAGAAAGATGCCGAAATACCCGTAACAGAGAAGATACCGCCTCAGTATCACGAGTTCTTGTCTGTGTTCGACAAACAAACCTCGGAACGTTTACCCGTTCGAGGAGAGTGGGATCATGCTATCGACTTGAAGCAGGACTTTAAACCAAAGCCTTGCAAGACATACCCACTCTCCCCAGTGGAGCAAAGAGAACTTGACACCTTCCTAGACGAGAATTTAGCAAAAGGCTACATCCGACCATCGAAATCCTCCATGGCGAGTCCCTTCTTCTTTGTAAAAAAGAAAGACGGGAAGTTACGCCCTGTACAAGATTACCGAGTACTGAACAGTGGGACAATCAAAAACGAATACCCCTTGCCGCTTATACCGGAATTGGTAGATAAGCTCAAGGGCGCACGAGTCTTCTCAAAGGTGGATCTTTCGGTGGGGTTATAATAATGTTAGGATCAAGGAGGGTGATGAGTGGAAAGCTGCCTTTAAGACGAACAGGGGACTGTTTGAACCCACGGTGATGTTTTTTGGTCTTATGAACTCCCAGCAACGTTCCAGGCAATGATGAACACCCTTTTTAAGGATCTTATCGACTCAGGAAAGGTGGTCATCTACATGGACGACATCCTCATATTCACGGAGACCCTGGAGGAGCATCGGCGTATTGTCAAACAGGTGTTAGAACGTCTGAGCAAACACGACCTTTATGCAAAGCCGGAGAAGTGCACGTTTGAAGCTGAGTCAGTCGAGTTCTTAGGCTTGATCATTTCACACAACACCCTAGCTATGGACCCAGTTAAGGTGTCCGGAGTCATTGGCTGGCCAACTCCACGTTCCGTGAAGGAAGTTCAAGGCTTTCTTGGATTTGGAAACTTCTACCGCCGGTTCATAAGGGATTTCTCGAAAGTCGCCCGTCCTTTATTCAACTTGACCAGGAAAGACCAGATTTGGGATTGGAATGACGAGGCCAAAATGCCTTCATGGCACTCAAAGATGCGTTCACATCCTCCCCTGTGCTACTGATG
>ML179281.1:77458-112614 GCA_004369135.1 Dendrothele bispora CBS 962.96 | reverse complement strand
GTTGGGTATGACTAGATCCACAGTACAATTAATAGATTGGGACTGGAAATTTAGTCATCATAACTAAGTTGGGTGTGGGTGAGTCTAACTGTCATAACTAGGTTGGGTCTAGTCTACTTACCTATAATTAGATTGGGAAGACATAACCTCCGTGTGGGGTCTTTAACTGACCGTTGTCGATGTCCGAGTTTTAAACCTTCAACTCATGAACACCGTAATGACAAGTATCTTTTAGACAGTCTTAACCCTCCCACAATAAACAACTACTCTTTTACTTGTTCACCAGTATCAACAGCCCTTGCTAGTGAGAGTTACTGCTCCGGTGAGTTCAGTGTGTTCTGTTTCTGCTCTCTCTCTTTTCTATCTATCTCTATCTCCTCTTCCATCAACTCATTCGACTGATCCGAGCTATGTCGCATCCACTAGCATGCCACATCTCTGCTTCACTTGCCTGACCCCTTGATGGATGTTACAGACACTCATGAATATACCATCTCTTGTTCTCTATACCTTCTATTCCATAGTGCCTCTGTTTCGTAACTACCTTTTCCGACACTCAACAAACTACCTTCCCTTGTTTCCTTTCTTGTTCCATTGACTACCCTCTTCGTCTACACCATTGGCTCCACTGAAGACGAAGATAGAAGACTAGACTTGTCGGAACTGAGGTCCGAAGACACTACTACCAAGCTACCACTTCATTATGACACAGACCCCAGAGCTACCTCCCTTTTTCCTAACTATGCCAAGCACTGTAATGGGGGAGAAATCCTACACGAACGCGGACCTCGTGACCACATCTCAGGGTCTACAGGCGGTAGCAGTCCGGTTCACCTACATCAGAGCTCAATCGCATCAGCTTCCTAGCCTAAAACATCATACGAAGACCTACCAGGACCACTTTAAAGCGTTACTCCAGACAATGAGGTGCATCAGGTCTACGACCAAGGGTCCTCAAAAGGCTCAGACCTCAGTCGGTAAACTGATCCATGACCTGAGGCGCAGCCAAAGAGCAGCCCGGATCAGTACAAGTTGGAGAGTTTTTATAGCAGATATACCAATACCAGATATACCATATATACCAGACCCATACACATTGTTGAGAAATGCCAGTGACTCTAGAGCCATGTCTTTATTTTTTGAGTTGCTTGTTTAACAAGATCTTAGCCCCGGAAAAATAATGCTCAGAATCACTGCTCAATAATTCCAAGTCCGAGTTTTCGAGAGTGGGGTGCAAGATTGAAAAAAAGAAGTAAGGAGAAAGATAAGTACAAATTACATTTCTGCCAGGACCTTGAAAACTCTTTGCCCTTGATCATCATCCCCAGCATCCTGAATTGCATACCCGCTATTCCAGAGTCTGTGTCCATAGGCCGTGCTAACTCGCAAGGCTGTACAGAATCTTCAGAATGCTACAGGAATCAAGTTGAACCTGAAATCTGCAAAGGAAGTGTGGGCAGAGCCAGTAAGCATTTGGATTGTCAATGATGAAATAGTGCTAATTTATTTAT
The DNA here is from genome assembly GCA_004369135.1 of Dendrothele bispora CBS 962.96. NCBI lineage: Eukaryota > Fungi > Basidiomycota > Agaricomycetes > Agaricales > Dendrothele > Dendrothele bispora. Next base: position 111,103 of record ML179281.1, on the reverse strand, counting down.
CAAACTCAGTACAAATCTTTCTCAGCTCAAATTCAATCTGGAAGGATATTTCAGATTGAAGGTATCAACATCTGCATGAAGGATATTGAAAGAATTCAGAATGGCTGGATAAGTGATGAACTCACTACATTCTTTCTTGCAATACATGAGACTGAGTTTACTTCACGTGGAGTTTATACTGTGAGCTCACTGTATTGGACGAAGCTTGAGCAGCTCATTCTCCCAAGTGGGTCTGATCACAAGGGAGAATGGGAAGCAGACCCGAGCCGGCTAGTGAGGAAGAGAAAGGTATGTTCTGCGAACAATTTAGAGGTCGAACCAGTACCTTACAAAACCCCCTTCCAAACTCACTCACTTAATCACGATGTTATTAGCTTACAACACAGGCCGGGCTCAGCAGTAGACAGTACCCACAGTAGTAGTCGCCAACATATGCCAACGCACAACGGCGAATAAACGAGGATTTAAAAAAAAAAAAAAAAAAGGTATGTTCTCTGCACTTAAATGTTGAGTGCAATCATATGACAGAACTCTAGTTTCCATGGGGTGATCTTAACTTGATGAAGCGATTGCTTGTGCCTATTTATCAACCAGACCATTGGATCATGGCTGTTGTAGACTTTGAGAAGGATTTCATAGCTGTATATAATAGCTTGAATGGAAAATCACAGCATGGTAACATTTTCAAAGTGTGTAGCTCCAAGCATACACTATTTTTTCTCTTTTTGACTGTAAACCTCACACTGTTGCAGATTCTACGAACATGGATCTTGACTGGTGTCAAAGAACGCCTGAACGATAATCTTGTGGTTTCACCAGACTTCAATCTCAATTTTGATGAGTGGAATCTTGAGACCTAGCCCAAGATGTGTTTTACAATTTTTAACACCATTACATTGACTGAAATTCATGGCTCAGAATCCGGGTTTACAGAATAATGGTGTGGACTGTGGAGTTTTTGTCATTGGGCACATGATTTTGCTCTCATATCCCCAAGACTTTGACCGGGCACAGATTGGAGACATATTGATTTCTCAAGTGGTCCCAATCTTGCGGGCACACCTTTTTTCAATCATCAAGAATGGTGCAGTGGAGAGTCAAGAAGATATCACCAAAGAGCGCAGAAGTCAACGGCTCATGAGTGGCAACAAGCCCACTGAGAAACCAAGGTATGTAAACCACAATATTAGCTATCTGAGCCTATCTCTGAATTTGACACCCATTACAGTGCTAAATATGATTATCTTCCCAAACATAAATGGGGAGCTGGAAGCTATATGATGGCACCAGTATCTTCTGATCCAGTCTCTGAGGCAGAGAAGTCCGAGTGAAGTGGCAATGCTATCAATCAAGAATAAATTCACATTCTCAATACTTGTCATAAAACAAACTTCTCAGTGTGCTTCTCTCTATGTCAAAGTGCTCATACACAACTGGGTTGAGTAAGATGTGTTTGTATTCAGTATTCAGTGGGTTGGATAGATAGTGTTGACTGGGATGGTCAAGGTTGAATCAGTAGAGATTGTATACACTAGTTGGTTGGACCAATATTGCCGAACTGATGAGATCTGGGTTGATTCAGTATCATTGAGTTACAAGATGATGTTAGCTGTGTCCTCTAATCCTTTGAAAGTGGAGAGATCTCACTGAAGTGACAATATCATGAATGTACTTTTTCTTACTATGTCAAAGTATCATCTGTACATGAATGGGTTGGAGTATTATTGACTTGAAATTGTCTACACCAGTGGTTGGATCAATATTGCTGAGCTGAGTGGGTCTGGGTTGAATCAGTACTATTAATTTGAAGGTCGGGGTTGAAGCAATACTATCAACTTGATGGTCAGGGTTAAATAATTAACATTACACTCAGTCTAGGTTGGATGAGAATGGGTACAAGTCAGCTCAGGTCATGATTTTTATACCCTGACCCATACATATTGTTAAGCTGAGTGGGTCTTGGTTCAATCAATATCTCAGAGAATATGAATCAAGAATGAATTTGCATTTTCAGTACTTATGGAACAAACTTTTAATATCTATATGTGAATTGGTTGAGTAGTTGACAACAACAGTTTGAGTATGGAACTGGACAGCTGGGGGATTTAGATCCATCAGCTGGGCTTTTGGAGCCTGGCGCATGGGCAAGAAAAGGGCACTTATAGATGGAATTATGTCCATCAAGAGGACTACCTCCGCGCACAATAAAATGAATCGAGAAAAAGATGAGTACATCGCGGAAAGGCTCGATTTAATTGCTTGCTTACCGGGCCTGGTCTGGCTTGTCAGTTTATCAAATTAATCTGTTTCCCCGCTAAAATAGATACCTGCTTGCGTAAAAGCCCAGTGGGTCTTGTCAGCTTGTGCCAAAACAAGCCAGGTGAGATAGGATCAATTAAACACATAGTAACCAAAATGCTGGTGGGTTGGATCGATAGACACCTTGCGCAGAGCCAACTGTTGCGCAGCCGATGCGCAGATTTGGCTGGATACGACGTCATTTTTCAATTCAAATCTGCGCAACAGTTGGCGACGGTTGGCTAAGCGTAAGGTCTCTAATAAGTATTGTTGAATGTCAGGGTTAAATTCCATTCATCTGATCCGGGTTGAAATCATACACACTACGTGGGGTTAGATCAACACTGACATTAGGGTTGTCTCAGTACTGCCATTGGGTTAGATTAAAATACAGCTGAGGTTGTGTCAGAACTGACTCTGGGTTACATCAGTGTTGAGATTTGGGTTAAATCAACTTCACGCATTTGTTAAATCAGTTAATTGAGGCATAAACGGGGTTATATTATACCTGTACATTTGGGTCGGATCAAAGCTACGTGGGTGTTACATGAGAGTTCTGACCAAGGTTGAATCAGTACTCATTTACACCTGGGGTTAACTTAAAATGTTGGATCAGATTAGTCTGATGATAAACACATATTTTGCGTTGAATTTTCTCAATTGTCGAGGGACACTCAACCAACCTGGTTCATGGTAGATACCCCCTGCGTGCAAAAAGACATGAACGACAAGCACGTAGACTATATCACTGAGTGACTCACATGAGTTGATAAAAATCAGGCTCTCCTTAGGCAGAAAGTAGTCCCGGTACTGAAAACAAAACGTCAGAGTGGTCTAGCAATCTTGAACATAGAAGTTAACAACGTCACCATTCCATCATCGAGTGTGGCATGTGGTATTCCGAGCGGGCCTACAATACGAAACCTATGCATCTACAAATATACCGTCAGTCGCGGTTGGAGGATTAGCCAACAGGATGTAAATTGTGAACCTCGTTGATCAGAGCGCTACAATAAGGCAGCCGGGCAAAGTCCTCCAGTTGAGGAACTCGGTCTAGGCCAATGACTTTGTCTATTTCAGCTTGAGCTTTTTTCTGAGTATCCGGAAAAGCTGTCAAACACAGGACTAGTGACTGTAGGAAAGCCGAGGTTGTATGTGCTCCGCCGTCAAGCAGGGCACCGCCTAGAAAGCTATAATCCTGTAAGCTGAGTGTTGAAAAGCCTTGGCTAACACTTACCTGATCTGCCTTCTTGATAGTTCGTACTGATTCTTATTCTTTATGATGTCCTCCAGAAAACAGCCATTTTCTTCCCCACGTTGAATACGCTGTTCACAAATGGACAACATGTGTAGGTAGATGTGACTTGCCAATCTATTTCCCCTCTTTGCCAGGCGTTTCCATTTTGCCCAGCGTTCCGGGATGTAGTTGAGTATTGGCACTTGATCAATAGGTGGGTGGGCTCCGGGCTCAAGGACCTTCACCCCAGTGTGAATTGACTTAAAAATTGCATCCATTTCTGGGCAATCAAAATGAGTGAAATGTTTGCCGAAGACAATGGATGCTATCACAGATGTTGAATATCTTTCGATGTGAGTAAAATAAAGCTGTCAGAGCGGCCATAATTTGTCACTGTCCTTTCACTAGCACTTGGTCAACAGGCTTACTTCAGGTGAGTGTAGCATATCATGCATCAGTTGGGTAGCCTCAGCAGCCTAGTAATGATTCAAATCTCAATACGCAGACATATTATGGAGTGTTCACACTCACCTGGATTGATTGATGTGCGGCAGCACCATTTGGTGTTAGAATTGTATGCATTGTCTTGCGTAAACGTCTCCAAAGCTCGTCTGGACTGCTCTGAATTTATTGCTCAAGCCAGTGAGTGTCAATCACACTCACTGTAGCCCACTAGAGGCGTGAACAGTCCTTCATGCATTGTGTCAGCCATGTAGGATTTAGGCCTGTCACAAGTAAGGCCACTCTGCTGATCTATCAACTCTTTGACAGCCTTCATGCTCGATAAAACAATGATTGTTTTGGGCCCTATCTTGATCTGTGTGGGTGGGAGATCAAAATTATGCTAGTAATTAATTAATCTTGTCACCTACTGAATAAATGTCTCCGTATTTTCTTGCCCATTCTGTGAGCCTACTATGGTGTGCAGAGATATGCAAAACTTTGCAAAATGAATTATTTTGCGTTCCTCACAAGCTCAAGCAGTGTAAAAACTCGACAGATGTATTCATTCAGCCAAATAACCCTCAGTTTGATTTTACTGGATTTTTCTGGATCGAGAGTATGCAGAGCGAGTAAAAACCGAGAAGTGCAAAACTGTTGTGACGTGGTGTCACACTACTAGTTTCTTCGCTTTTCACTGCAAGTTTTTACGACTTCCACAGTGTCTATCCACGCATAAATTTGTATTTATGATTCTTCAAAGTATATGTCGTTTTGTACCAAAGATTGGAGCCCATAGAGTACTGCAACTTATCGAACTCAAACTGGTCACGCAGGTAAGTACCCCTGGGAACACAATTTTTGGGTGTAGTTCTCCTCCCTCTCTAGAATTTCTTGTTCTGAATAGATAGACTATGTATAGTAGACTACATATCACTCTAAAAAATTCGCGAGAACCGGAAATTGAGCAGAAGTATAAGATATCAAAAGTTTTGCATATCCCTGTCGTGTGCATATCTCCGCACACCATAGTATGCGAAGTTGTGGATGTCAAAGATTTGTCTATAAAAATGAGTGCTTACTAATCCACCCACCTGAAAAAGGCAAACTTGATTGGAAAGATGTGGATATTGCCTAGCACAGGTACAGTAGGTGGTCCCGGGGGAAGGTTAGGCTCACGCCGACCTATCCTGATGATTCTGACACAGATCCACACGCACAATGCACAGGCAATAGTGGTCATCCACATTGTGTTGTCCAGAAGTTGCTGCAGTCTTTGTGAGGTATGTAGTTAAGGTAGATGAAGTCTTCCAAAGCATATACACAGTGGTACTGGCTTTAGTGTCTGTTGTGAGATATGGCATTGCTTTGCTCAGTTCTTTTATATTTTTTGGTACTATTCAATCCAAATCTCAGCATGATAAAAATGGGATAATGCTATGGGCCAGAGTGCATGGTACATGAGTCACAGATGGAGGAAGCTATTTTAATCAGCAATTACGAGGCTGCAGTATACAGAGGTCTTGTTCATACTACTTAAACCCTAGCTTGCTAGTTTCCGTGTACACAGTGCAAGATCCCATAAAACTGCTGGATTGTGTTGAAACTATGGCCTTTGTATATCATGCCTATGCCACAGAAACAGGGTAAACAAACTTGCCCTGTTTTAGCATTGCGGCAAAACATTATGTCATTTTTTGTCCCTGCAGCTTCATGTGACTAGCCAAAAATCGCAACCTCATCTCACATCAGCAAACCTTCGAGACCTGAATAGAAATTATAATTTATCTTATATTACATACATACCCAGGATCACTGTCCCTATACTGTACGGTCATCTATGACCATTTGGGATAGTGAAACTGAAACACCCCTCAGAACAGTCATTCTGCCTTGTTTCTGCTACTTATTTTGTTATTATGATGTTGATTACTGGTTGCCTGGCATGTTAGAAGTATTGTCAGAAAGGGGATGGGGAAACAGCAGAGTAATCAGTCAAAAATTTGCTTATCAGTGGTTTGGGATGCAACCTGACAAGTCGGCAACTACCTCCAATTACTGTAGCATTTCGTTCAATTCGGCAGTCACGAGTCACAGCCCTCAGGAATTGACCGAATTGTCACAGAAGTCACAGCAAAAATCCGGTCCTGCCGAAAATTTTTTGCTGTGACCGTGAAAAAAATCCGTAAATCAGCACCAAAAATGGAAATTTCCGCTTAGAAATGCTGAATTTTCTTAGGAGGTCACGGTCCCAAATGAAAATTACCGGAGTGCCGAAATGGTTCCACCTGTCACAGGTCACACCCCCTGCCGAATTGAACGAAATGCTACAGTATGTGACACTCAGTTAGTTCCCTCCGCCTCTCGAGATGCCCCTCTGTACTACATAGACCATTGTGTTCATTAGAGACACTCTCTGAGGCTTGAATGTTGTCAATAATTTATATCTGATAGTATATGATTATTTTGGTTTTTTGTGGATATGTACTTATGCTTCTTATACTTCCCGCAAAATTTGTGCACACCACTCGTGCTAGATGTAAGCGAGCCTGTTGCAGGGTAATTTAGAAAATTTGCAGTTACTAGCTGGAGTATCAGCAACACGCACGTCTCACATGAGTTATGTATGTAATTTCCAGAGTAAATTTTGAATGGGCTACGCGGTGCTAAGTTTGTATACAGTGGCTGCAAAAAATGAAGTCCCTTCTCAATTCAAAAACTCAGCTATTTTCATATCATTAGACCTCTTTTCGTTCCGCTCGCTTTATTTTTTTTGTTTACTTTTGGAGCGAGCCCCAGTAAGTCAGATATAAATTTTGTTATGATATTTGCTTGTCGGGATGGCATATGCATAGAGCCCTATATTGGTCCAAAAACAAAAGTCATTAAGCGAGCAAAACGTAGAGAGGTCTAAGAATTGGAAAAAATAGCTGACATTGTAAGTAACTCCGACTTGTCCTCACTGCACTAAAGTTGTTCTCTGCCTGCTTGTCCTGCCTCAGGCTGCTCATTTTGCTGCTCGTTGTTGGCATCCCAAATGGAAGACCTCACTGACATGTCTTGAAGTGTGATTTTTGAGTAACCACCCAGCCCACTGTCTCTTTCTATAGCATTCAATCTGCTTCATTTGTGTCATCCTCTGAACATATAATCAGAGCCTCAACAGTATCAACATTAGAGACCTTGTGCAGAGCCACAACAAGCCATGTGTGGCTTAGTCAGGTTGTGCAGGTGGTTGGCTCGCATTTGTGTGCGCTAGCCAACAGATCCATTTCCATGCCCTATCATGGGTTCCACCGCTGGAAACATCTAGTATAATCTACTGAATAATTGTATTATTTCGTTCAATTCGTCGGGTCACGCATCACACTCGATTTTCGCCAATAAAATTTTCTCGATTTGTTTTGGGGATTTCTCGGAAAAATAAAAGTCACGTGCATGACAAAATGAACAAAATGGTACGATTTGAACCCAGACATCTGACGTCTAGAGAAACTGGCCAATTATGCGTCGATAATCCAGCGAAGGGATGTCCTGACTTGTCCACACTTAATTGTGTTGTTAGATTCATATATAGGACCCAGAAAATACAACGCAACGTGGCTGTTGGCTAGCGCACACAAATGCGAGCCAACCACCTGCGCAACCTGACTAAGCCACACGTGGCTTGTTGTGGCTCTGCGCAAGGTCTCTATTATAGTGGCTCGTGTTGGCCAGGGTTTTCAGAACCAGATGATTCCATTGACTTTTTGGGGCTGGGGGCTGGGGAAAGAGCACTAGTACTAAGTTCTGAGAATTGGCATGTAGCTATACATTGCGTATTTTTAGCCAAAATCGCTTATTCTTTAGACAATAGACACAGGAAGGTCTATAACTAATTTTAGACGTGTTGCTAATACTCCCTACTTTTCACTTCAATGCTATTCTTTGATGAACAACTGGGCCCGAAGCAAGGCGGTTAGATAGTGGAGCGTATGTGCATGATGCGGCATCTCTGGTGTAATAAGTTCTGTGAGGTGGCAATTGGGTGGCAATACAATTATTCTGAAAATATGCCATTTACAACTTACTGTCAGAGACTCTGTCCAGTATTGATTTTTTAGCCAAAATTGCTTATTTTTCAGACACGGGAAGGTCTAAAATTAATTTAGATGTGTTGCTAATACTCCCTACTTTTCGCCTCACTGTTATTCTTCGATGAAAAACTGGGCCCGAAGCAAGGCGGTTGGATAGTGGAGCGTATGTACATGATGTGGCACCTCTGGTGTAATCAGTTCCGTGAAGGAGAGAGGTGGCAATTGGGTGGCAATACAATTATTCTGAAAATATGCCATTTACAACTTAGTGTCAGAGTGTTCGTCCCGCATTGATTAAGGCTAGTGGGTACCAAGGATTCAAAGTTCAAAAAAAAAAACAACCAAAATACTTCTGGTTCAAAGACCAGATGATGCGTTAGTTAGATGCACGACAATATGATGATAATGTGATGTCCATGTGACGCGTTAGGCTTAGTGAAAATTGACCCTGCGTTGGTCGGAGGATATCCGAGAATCTGAGTTCCAGATCCCATCAGGTTTTCACCGCTCAACTCTGATATTTTTGTACCATTCCACTTTTTTCCGATGAAATCAGACCATGTCGAAGTCAAGCAAGCATATTGAACGTTCTATTGGTCCGGGTATTCCTCGGATTTCTGCTTCTTTTCTTCGATTTTTTTGCGTTTTCCTGAAATGATCATATGACGATTATCTATAAAAGACGAGCCTCGGAGAATCGGACGGTTTCTGCGAGTTTCTGCAGCCGCGTTGCATCAGAAAATTACCTCAATCCGCTGAACAGCTCCGAGCTCTTTTTTGGTTCTATTTTTACTGGGTGTTAGGATTTATAATGTAACTTGAATAAACAAGTTCTGAGCGGCCCGTGCATTATGTCTTACGTGGGCTTGTTCTACACAGAACGCCACATTAGTAATGGGATATACTACCGACCAAGAAGATACTGATCTGATTGCACACTTAGAGAGCACATAAATGATGAGACTCAAGAGAGCAACTAATGTCTCCCATTTCAACCAACTTCCTGTTTTTATTGTCAGAATAGCTTTGATGGAAAGTTTACCACCCCACAGTGCTCTGACCTTGGAGCCTCTCAAACAGAATCTTTCTTCGTCTGTAAGTCTAATCCGTGGATGCCATCTTTATTCATTGAATTCACCTGTAGGTTGTACAATAGGAACATTCAGTCACGGCAACTGACAGTGAAATTAAATCCGTATACTCACGTTTTCTGCGAAATATAGGCTACGAGACCCCGGCTGTGATTTTCAATAAGGGTACTTTGAAGAAAGCAATGCTCGACGAGATTACGACTTGGAATGCTGATGATGGGTGCAATGGCAAGCTTCACGACAGGATTGCCGACCAAGCAGCTGCCCTGGTCGAAGTATGTCCGTTCTTCCTGTAACCATTTCCTGATCTCAGAGTGCCACAGTACTGCTATTTTCTCCATGATTTTGAGGCCAAAGTTCAATTCGGTCTCTATTCGTGGTATGCATTCGATTTCCATTTTATTTTACTCAATCTTAGTGGTAAAAGGTACATGATATTTATCGATGATCTTTCGAGACGAATCCCATTCGCTATCACGGAGTTCCAGCATCGTATCCTGTTGAACAAACCCCAACTCGATCCTTCTCTTGCTCAGTTTCCGAGGATTCTCAGCCAGCTTTATTGGCACTGGGATTATATATGCGCTAATTCGATGGTCTGCGCAGCTCTCGAGTTCATAAGTGGGACTGCCTTGAATGGAAGACAAGGATGAGATTCGAGGGATGCTCCCGCACCCTGCCGCACTCAACTGCCCCGCTTTCTTCGAATGAAGACTGGGATCGCTCCTGCGTATTCCTACGCTGTTTTCCCGAAATCTCAACATCCCGACACATCCGTTTTTGTTCAAGCACTTCCTGACATGGACGATTTCATCAATCTAGGAAACGATATTCTTTCGTGAGTTCCTCATTACTGTATTACTGTGGTGTTCATTTCTTATGTCTTGCTCAGCTTCTACAAGGAGGCTCTCGATGGTGACCAGATGACATACGTTGCATTCAGAGCAAAGATAACAAACAAACAACCGATCCGCGTGGTGTCAGAGATGGTAGATGAAATCACACAGTCTCATGAACGGATTGTGACAATCCTCTCAGGCTATCCTGAGGCTTTGAAATGGTGGTTGACATTTGAGAAGGGGTATATGTGAGTATTGTTTTGCTTGAATTACCATTCACTCATGAAACCCATTTGCAGAGGATGGCACCTGGACCTCCAGCGATACAAACTTGCTGAAATTGGTTTCCACATGTAGCACCAGATGGCGAGAGGGGAACATAATGGCTCAATTTGAACATAAAACCCTTTCTGAATATTTCAATTGTTTTAAAAGAAGCTAACAAATAAGACCTACCGACTTGGAAAAGAGCCTGACGTTGACCTGACACTGAGAAATAATGTGCGCCTTGGTTTGAAGCAGCTCTTACCTGCTGCTAGTGGCGTGCGCAGAGCACAATGACCCACTTATTATCAACAATATTTTTCTACCCTGCCACCGGCCGAACTAGGGTCTCATTACGTGAACATGCGCCACAAAGCAATCAACATGGTCATCAATCAGCTGCGAGGACCGCATTGCAGTCGCTTAATTGACATTTACGATCCCCTTCACGCCCCAGTAATCAAACTTCAACATATCACGCGTAATAATAGTCCGAAGTTATTGGTTATTCAGAGTGAATCCGGGTGAATCATCATGGTGCCTTCAATCTGCCACAGCCATCGGAGATCTATATTGTAGACAATAAGCAGATGTACCGGTATATCTTTGTGAACTTTTGTGAGCTTTTAGTTATGAGCTTTCTATGTTGCATATATCAGTACATAGGAAATCTCAAATACAACTAAGTTTATAGAGCCTCGCCATAGGGCTCATATGCAACATTTTATTTAGCTCAGAAATGATCCGTTTTTTTTTTGAAGGAAACATAGGAGGCAGCTCTTCATCTGATGAACACGTCGCAACTATTATAGCTCGAGTGCAGGTGTAGGACCCTACTTCAAGTGACCCGTTTTTCAATAGCCCACTGGGTCCCAATATCGGAGCGGCCATTTTTCTTACACCTCAAGAGACCACATCTGCAACACGGATATTTCAAAAAGTGGAGCTACGGATATAATGGAGGAAAACTACTTAATTTCTCACTAAATAAAAACAACCAAAAATCTGCATTGCAGTTGTGGTCCAATACCTTGACTTTTTTCGCCCCTATTTTCATTTTTCTCTTTGCAGACACGTTGATGATAAGTGTTTTGTAAGATACTGGAAAACCTTGTAAATCAAAGTAATGTATAGATCATTACTGCATAATAAAAGTTGGGCTATCACTTGAAAAGTAAATTTTGATCAGGATATTAGATCTCAAAGCTGCTTGTCAATATCTTGTCTCAATCTCACAATATCTTCATTTTATTGACAATCGTGACTCACCGGCACCTGTAATGAATAAATTATCATGTGTGCTCAAGTTGGGCACCATAAACACGATTTTTTACCAGGCTTTTTAAGCTCAGATCCATCGAAGTCTACTTTTTAGGGAAGGCGGGATCCTCCATTGCAGATGTGCTCTATTGGAAATTCATTTGTAAAACTTGAAGTAACAAAAATTGTTAACATGTACCATTTGGGGTCAAACTTTTGCCAGTAATCCTCTTTTGTTCTCAAAATATTTTCATTTTACTAAAGACTCAGTAAGCTTGTGTAATTTGAGTTTTGTGCTACGTGTTGACTCAGCATGGTAAAACATATAAATAAAATTTCACATCGTATTCATCAGGCTAATGAGAAGCCTGGACATCTTAGACCATGTATACACCAGGAAGAGAAAAGAAAAAGAAAACAGAAACAAAAAATGTAACGAGATAATCAGTCACCAAGAACAGATGCTCTGGACCACTGTGCATAGAAGAAATCATTATTGGAGTCGAGGATGCTGCGCAAGCAGCGCTAGGGATAGATAACAACAATGACGGTGATGGTGGTGTGTTAGGATAGCCTTTTTAGGCTCTATTTTTTCAAATTTGAGTCAATTGTTCTCTGCACGGAGTACCATGTAAGAATTTGCAAAGTGCCGTAATAACAGTGGCGTATATATGTTTATCTTTTTAAGAGCTCGAACCAATTGTAGTGCATGAGAGAAACCGCCTCCGGATAAAATGTCACTTATTAATATAAATTAGCAGTAGAATGGGTAATGGAGTTAATTTCATCATTTTACCATGTTGTAACACAATGCAGAAAAGTTTGGTCCACTTTGGGTGTGATGTTTTTGAGCTCCAGTTCAATCAGTCCAGTGTCTAAAATGGAGTGTGACACATATTCATTTCCATTTCACTTTGCCTCAAAAACAAGGAATAAAGGCCTAAAAATTAGTATAATAGGTCTATTTGAACTTCTTTTACTAGATTTGAATCTATGAATTGATGCTAAAAATGACTCAGAAAGGGCTGGCCCCATAGAGAAGAAAATTGAGTTGAAAAACTTGTTTATCACATAATTCATTTCTTAATGTGATGTGTGATGAATTTTAAAAAGTGGACAGTTTGAAGCCCAGTGTGACACATGATGAAACTTTCTTTTATCAGGCTACAGTATATTAATACAGCAGCTACAAACTATCAAAAGTCAACAGATATTAGTGTTACTTATTCGAAGGTTAATGATCCATTCCCTTGAATATAAGGGAAACACATTTCTGTTGGTCTGAAGGCCTAGAAGTGACCTGTAATTGATGCAAACTCTAAAATTATATATACGGGGAGCCCAGAGAGAGCACAAACAACAGCAAAAGAAATTTGATGGACTTGGAGATTTTTTGGAGATCAAGTCTGTACATTTTAAATTACATGTTCACTTGATATGTGGCATGTACATAGGTGTACGTGTTGCATCAAAGATTTATTTGACTCAGATGACCTCCACCTCTCTGACAAGGCCCTTCCCCTTCAACCCTCCCTTCTTTCTGTAACCTTGTGAAATAGTTAAGTTTGGGCAGATCACAGCAGCAATAGCTTTGGGCTCAGTCAGTCTTCATGTCTATCTTTCAACGGTGCTGCATATATATTATTAATTTACTCTGCAGGCTCGGTCTGAGTTAGCTCAGACCACACAGTCACTTTGTTGGTTCTTTCAACCTTATTATCAAATGATGCCAGGTAAGTAGCTCAAGCCTAACTACTTTTATTTTATGCTGATCAAAAATTCCCTCGGTTTCAGGCCCTGGTACTAGTACCAGCACTCAACCTTCCCAAAATCTGTCCTTGTGTGTCTACGTGTCCTTTTTTTTAGTGGACCAAACTGACTATATGGTCCATAGGCTTGTACCTACTCATGTCACAAATTGTGAGTTGCATCATTCCCGACATGGAAGCCGAGTATCAATAGAGTATTACTACTTTAGTGTGCATGCCTGGTTCTGTATAAATTCATTTTCTGTGTACTGACAAGATTTTAATATAATGTTCTCCACTCATCTCCAATGGTTAGTGAGTTAAAAAATATGGTTAGAACCAAATAATCACACTTTACTTATAGTTTATTGTTAACACCTGTTAATTATGGGTAATACTCATTAATATCTGTTATCTTGCTTAGGGCTGGCTTCATTTCAGCTAATAACTGATAACTCAGATAATCCAGGTAATAGACTGCATCTGCTGCAATATATTATCGAGTGAGAAACAAATCATACATATTTAGTTGTGGCTCCAAAAATCTTCAAGTGGGGCATCAGTGGGGTCTTAAACAACCTCAGCCCACTAACTATACCCGCTATGCCCGAAACCAAGTTTTATCAGCCTCCACTCGATTTTTGTCTAACCTCATTTCCATTTTTCATCATGGAGCCCTAATAGAGACCTTGCGCAGAGCTAACCGTTGCGCAGCCGATGCACAGATTTGGCTGGATATGTCATCATTTTTCAATTCGAAGTTGCGCAATGGTTGGCGACGGTTGGCTAATCGCAAGGCCTCTATATCACATGCAGATGCGATCTAACGCATTTAATTTCTGGTGATTACTGATTATTAGAAAAAATTCTCCCGAGACCATTATTCTGATCCCTATCATATACTCCTTCATTTTTCCACAAGGAGACAAGCCTGTTTACAATCAATTTGGCAGTAAACTAGAAAGGAATGGTGAGCTTGCACACAGGATGTTGATTTCTCATCGATTATTCTCTGCACGGAGTACCAAGAATTGTGCAAAGTGCTGTAATGACAGTGGTATATATGTTTGTATATCTTTTCAAGAATAGGGGTGAGTATCACCATTGCTTTACCCTGGAAACAATTGGCGAGAACTTCAACAACCTGTGTGCAAGCTCACCATTCCTTTCTAGTTTACTGCCAAATTGGTTGTAAGCAGGCTTGTTTCCTTGTGGAGAACAAAGAAGTATATGATACAAGTCATGAAGCAAACTATCTACACTCAATTAATTCAATTGGTTAAAGCTCTCAAGGATGTTTTGAGTTTTCCTGATCACCTTCTCATCGTTCAAAAATAATTCGAAATTTCATACCTGATTCTACATAGTACAGGCAGTCAATAGAAATTAAGTTTAGACCATTTTCTTATAACGGTCCACCTCAATGTAAGCGAAAGAGCTCACGGAGACTATCAGTAGTGTACGGGAACTAGTTCAAAGTGGGTGTGAAGTTGGAACTGTGTGCAGGAACTAGCTCAAACGGTATGCAGAAACTAGCTCAAACGGTGTGCGGGAACTAGCTCAAACGGTATGCGGGAGAATAATTTTTATTCAATTTGAGCAGTATGTAACCCACTCCCGTCACTGTATACCAATTGACTACAAGATACCTGGTGTTGTCAATTGTAAAATATCTTTGGAATCACAGTGATTTTTCTTACTTATCCTCATGCTTCGAATTCCCTATATATTCACTCCGTTTGAATTTCTTTCCCCATACCATAATGAACAGTGGAACCCAGCAAAGCCAATCCTTCAGTATCTTCTATGAGACATTGCTTCCTGTACTTGCTCTCTGTGCTACAGGATTGTTTCTCTATCATGGGACTCTATCAAGGATGAACCAACCAAAATATCCCCCTGGACCAAAGCCACTCCCACTAGTTGGAAACTTGCTTCAGCTTCCCCTCTTTAAACCTTGGCTTCGTTTCACAGATTGGAAACATTGCTATGGTGTGTCCATAATAACTATCATGATGCCATAGGAAAATTAATTCAGATTTCTTCTGTCTGATATAGGAGATGTAGTCCATGTCCATGCCTTCGGTTATCATATTGTCATAGTCAACTCTATTAGTGCAGCCGATGATATTTTCAACAAGCAATCCAGAGTCTTTTCTGATAGACCAAGGCTGAGTGTTATCGATTTGTACGGCTAATCAACGCATCTCTGTTCATCAGTCAGTTCCTAACTTAAGTTGACAGCATTGGAGCCGATTTTGCCATTCCTTTTATGCCTTACGGTGATATTTGGCGAAAACACCGCTCGATGCTGCAACAGAAGTTCCGTGCAAGTGAGCTGCCCATTTTTCGAGCCATGGAGATGGACAAAGTCCATCAGATGGTCCTGAGGTTCATGAAGAGACCTGATGAATTCTCAACACATGTTAGAAAGTATGTTATTTTTTTCCCACATTTTATTTTCTTTTGCTTATTCTAAAACTTAGCTATGCTGGAGGCATTATGATGTCTATTGCATACGGCTATCAAATCACTGAAGCAGAAGATTCTATCCTTACAAAGGCTGAAGCTGTGGCACACCTTTTCACTGACTCATTGCTTAAGGGCACAATTATGGATGCTTTCCCTGCGAGTAAGTTTGTTGTAAAACATTACGTACTATTTGACAAATGATTTCCAGTTTACCGTCTGTTCGAATGGCTTCCGGGAACTGGGCATAAAGCACATGGAATCAAGGCTCATGGAATGATCGCTGAAGCTCTTGATCTTCCCTTCAAGTTTGTGCAGGACGAGATGGTAAATCACAGTTAGCATCAATTCTTCAGTGCCATGTAGTGATTTATATTACAGAGCAAAGGAATTGCAAAACCATCATTCACTTCGGAACAATTAGAACAAATTGCAGATTCTGAAGCCAACGAAGCAATAAAGACTCACCGGTTTATCAAGGATGTTGCAGGTAACATCTACCTTGGTGAGTTTGTTGTCTGTGTAAAGAATCATCACTGGCTCATGTTGATGATCACTTAGCTGGCACTGATACAGTGGGTTTTCTACTCTTTTCAAGTCCTAAAATTGTTGACCTGTTCTCAGATGAATGCCTATCTACTTTCATTCATACAATTGATGGTTTTACATCCTGATATCCAGAGGAAAGCTCAGGCTGAAATTGATGCAACCATTGGTACCAACCGCCTTCCAGAATTCAATGACCGACCATCTTTGCCCTATGTTGAAGCACTTTACAGGGAGATCTTTCGTTATCGTCCGGTCACCCCATTGGGTTGCGTGAATTCTCTAAACTAGATTCATCTACTGATATTTTCAATACAGGCATTCCTCACGCAGCCATTGAAGAAAGTTTTTACAACAATTTCTTCATCCCAAAAGGCAGGTGTTCCAAAAAGTGAGAAATATCTCTACTAAGCTCTCTTTTTTGCGTAGGCACTGTTGTGATTTCCAATATCTGGTATGTCCTCTTCTTATTTGAGGTTTATGATATTCCAGATCTCAATTGATCGTTTTCAAGGGCAATGTCGCGGGACTCAGAAATCTACAATGATCCCGACAAATTTATGCCTGAACGTTTTCTGACTGAGGATGGAAACCTCAACAACGATGACTTGCCGTTAAGTTATGGGTTTGGAAGAAGGTGAGAAGCAACCCAAATCGAAGTCTAGCTGGCTTGAGTAATAGATCTTCCAGGATTTGCGTTGGTCGCCTTTTGGCTGAAGACGTTTGTTGGCTGGCCATTGTATCTACTCTTGCCACCTGTGATATTACCACCAAAAAAGATGAACACGGGGAACCAATCAAAGTCAAGGACAGTCTTCCAGATAGTCAACTTAGGTATGTCATTGACTTGCCTTGTGTTATATGGACTCATGCATACAAATTTGTGATTAGCACTCCTGAATCATTCCAGAGTACCATAACTGCACGATCTGTTCAGAAACAGAACTTGCTAGAATTGGTCACTGCGCATCATTAAACATATTCACAATCTCGGAGAGCTTTGGAGCCAACCTGGAATCTTTCAAGGCTGTCAATACACGTAGGGCATTCTGATCCACATGAGTTGGATTCGAGATGTGTTTATACTCTCCCAAAGTGAAGTCAGGTTTAATGAAGTACTATATGTGGTTCTAAACTTGTACATAATTGTGAATCTACTTATCATTTTACTTTTTGCACTAAATTGCACTAAAGTCAAATGACTGTCTCTGTGGAGCTTCACTGATCCTGCGTATCTCTGTAAAAAGGCAGTCGTTGATGCAAAGCAGGTTGATGACCCATTTCTGTCTTGATAAAAGATGTATTCACGTTCGACTTGGATCGGACGACGACACACACTTCGGGCAAGAGTGACTTTCCGCGGTGAGGAACTCGTGAGGATTTTTGAGTAAATTGTGATCGACTTTCCTCACGATTTCTTCCCGGACCCAGTGTCCAGATCATGAGACAAGTCCGGTTAATAGACTCCTCCTCCTCCTCCTCCTCACTGTGGAAAGTTGCTCTTGCCCATACTGTCACCGAGTCCCTTTCACATCCATCTTTTATTAAACGCTTCAAATGTTCCCCTAGGATGATGGAATGGAACAAAACTGGCTACCCAACTTAAAGGCCGGTTCATGTTTTCAAAGGATGTCTTAATTCTCAACCTTCAGGTCCTTCTTCGAGTCCCGAGTGAAGAATTGTAAGGACGAAAGGGTATTCAACGCATGTATTGATAACAAGTTTCATTACAAACGTTCAAACTAACAAACTGTTTTCTTAAGTGACTTATTCATTCGAATCCCTTGGGAATTCACCAGCATCATTGCAAAAAGACCTCTTTCGAGAGAAGGAAAAAACTCGTCAAATGGAAGGCCATAATTTCCAAGCACAAAGGGGGGGATCGAACAGACAAGTCTTGTCCTTATCTCCAGATGTTCCCAACAAAATCCACTGTACAACAAACTCAGTCGCTTAATCCGTCGTCTTTTCTCCTTCACGATTCCCATTTAACTTTGTCGTCGTGAGACTAGACGTAACACAATTCACCAAGATCACCTCGGATTTGAGTTCATGTGCCAATGTAATTATATATGAATTAGCTGTGGCTTTGGACGTGTTATACGCCGTGACTTCGTGTAAAAAAGAGTTGGGCCTAGCTTGGAGGCTAGCGAGATAGTGATGGGGGAAGTGTTTTTTCAACCTGCTTTTCCTTTACAAATGGAAGGAAGGAAGGCTTGAGTCGTTTGGATGACCCTGTTGAGTTTTTGGGTTCGAAGGCCCAGATTGTATTGATATCGACAGTAGCGTTTTGGCCTTAGATACAACCAATTCCTGTATGTAAGAAAGTTGATCGATAATATAATCACATCGGCCGAAGGTATTCGTATGCTATTCCCTTTGACGGAGGGATGCAAGAAAGGGATATTCCGAGGGTAAGGATTATGACAAAAGAAAGCCCATCCGCGCATCTATTAATTATTAAGTTAGAGAAGACCTCATCCGGTTGAGAGTCCCACTGGTCCGTGCGTCGTTGACTACTGCCGAAAGGACGCGTCGTAACACTTATCCTGATACATATACTTGGATTGTAGTTCTCAGCGCAATACATACAGATCATTCTCCTTGTGCTTCCCATTGAAATTAAAACATCTACGGGAAGGCCGATACCCTCGAAAACTTCTGAGCAGGTACAGTTGTACAGTATGTCCTTGAACATATTTTGGCAAGATCCGATTTGAATCGAAGATAAAGGAAGTTTGGTGTTTCAGTTGGTGATCACTTTTGAATATAAGTATGTGAAGTTCTATAAATAAGTATTTTATTGAAGAACGTGAATTGCGAGATTAGACCGCATCTGCTGTGATATATTTTAGGGCTCCACGATGAACAATGGAAATGAGGTTAGACAAAAATCGAGTGGAGGCTAATAAAATTGAAATCAGTAATAGCGTGTATAGGTAGTGGGCCGAGGGTGCTTAAGACCCC
Organism: Dendrothele bispora CBS 962.96; assembly: GCA_004369135.1. Classification (NCBI taxonomy): domain Eukaryota; kingdom Fungi; phylum Basidiomycota; class Agaricomycetes; order Agaricales; genus Dendrothele; species Dendrothele bispora. The sequence goes on along the minus strand of ML179281.1, from coordinate 91,867 downwards.
ACTGACGCCCCACTTGAAGCTTTTCAGAGCCACACCTAGATATTTATGATTTGTTTCTCACTAAATAAAAACGCTGATATATATCGCAGCAGATGCGGTCTATTACCGCTATAAGAGAAAAGGCCTCCGAGTGATAGAATGTTCGCCGTGATCATACCACATGGTGCGATAATTGTGTACGCCTTACCAGCTTTGCCAGCTTTTCGGCTTGCTCGGCCCGGAGTCAGTTTGACTAGTGTTCCGTTCGGCCTCGTCCTTTATTGCCACGCTTTTCGATGGCCCGTTTCCTTTATTCGGCTCCCGACATGTAGACCTCGAGCCCACAGGTCAATCATGGAACGAAGCGTTCAATACTGCGTTTGTTCACCCCTTTCAAACTCTTGTCTTACTCGGAGTTTAACGGGTTATCCATCAGAACTATTGGTACGTTAACAGGAAATGGCCTTACAAATTATCTGAGATATTTACTTTTTTGATGGTGAAAAAGCACGCCATTTGGCTCAGCAAAACTGATGACCGCGTTACCGATGGGTGACACGAGAACCGGGACGCAATTACAGAGATCCCGAGGCTGCAGTCACTTGAACCAAATCCGGGTCTGCCGTTCCAAACTCAATATTTATGGTATGCGCAGAATTCAGTAATATCAAGAAGTAACTTGCTCAGTCAGCCAGCCCAGCCCAAGAGTTAAAAAATATCACTAAGCCATCCCAAGGTAATTTGATGCTCAAACGTATATATAAAGGCAAGAATCTTTATACTTCAATCATCTCTACAACTCCAAACATGCTTTTGAAGGTCTTCGCAGCACTTTCCTTTGCATTAGCTTCCTTGGCAACTTCTCTTCCCGCTGATTTACCTCCATTCAAATCGTCTCTGTTTAAAGATTTGAACGTGACTAGAGGTCTTGTCTATCATTACTACGCCTCCCCTGCAAATGCCGGAAAACCTACGCTTGTATTCCTCCATGGTTTTCCCAGTACTTTTTATGACTGGCGTCATCAAGTGTCTTTCTTCCAGGACAAAGGTTATGGTCTCATCGTACCAGACATGTTGGGCTACGTTGGCACTGCAAAACCACTAGATCCAGAGGCTTATGCTTCTAGTCTGATTTCAAAGGACATCATTGATATCCTTGATGCCGAAGGCGTACAACAAAGTATTCTTATCGGACATGACTGGTAAGTGTCAAGATTTCGGAGATTATCCTAGGTGCCATCCGATGCTAATAAAAGTCCTCGCGCTGAACAGGGGTGCAAAGATTGCTAGTCGTCTAGCAAACTACTTCCCACAGTATTTCAGTTCCTATGCGTTCCTAGCAGTAGGATATGTTGCTCCTGATACTTTTGCGCTGCCTTATCAAGAGCAAAATAATGCCGTGAGTTCGAGACCCTTTCTTTCAAATATCACTGTCTATTCAAGATATTTACTCTATCATTTTCTAGTCAAGGGCAGTCCTCGGATACGAGGACTTTGGGTACTGGGACTTTTTTTCTACTGAGGGGGCGGATCAAATCATCTTGGACAACTTGGATTCATTCTTTGACATCTTTGTCCCGAAAGATACAGTTCAAAGACCTTGCACCTCTTGGGGCATTGAGTGACTTCCTTCGTAATGACAGAAGGACGACACCAGGAGATTTCGTAACACCAGAAGTGAGTACATATTAGAGACCTTGCGCAGAGCCACAACAAGCCACGTGTGGCTTAGTCAGCTTGCGCAGGTGGTTTGTGTGCGCTAGCCAACAGCCACGTTGCGTCGTATTTTCTGGGTCTCATCTATGAATGTACCAACACAATCAAGTATGGACAAGCCAGGACATCCCTTTGCTGGATTATCAATGCATAATTGGCCAGTGTCTCTAGGTGTCAGACGTCTGGGATCAAATCGTACCATTTTGTTCATTTTGTTGTGCACGTGACTTTTAATTTTTCCGAGAACAAGTCGAGAAAAAATTATTCAATTTATTGGCGAAAACCGAGTGTGATGTGTGACCGACAAATTGGGCCAAATCATACAATCATACAGTAGATCATACTAGATGTTTCCTGGTTCCAGCGGTGGAACCCATGATAGGGCATGGAAACGGATCTGTTGGCTAGCGCACACAAATGCGAGCCAACCTAGTGTTGCACACGGCTCCGCTCGGCTCCGACTAGTCGACGAGTCGAGTCTATTTTTTAGCGAGTGGAGTCTAGCCATTGACTCTAGACTCGGCTGACTTTAAGGCGACTCGACTCCGACTTGAGTCGACTCGGGTCGCCTATAATGAGACCGGCAAAGTCGCGGTTCTTGGCATCGGTATGCTTTCGGTCATTTCTCCTTTTGGTAATTGGGTGTGCATTCTGGGAAGCGACTTATTTCACCTTTTGTAATAAATTGCCGTTTATTCACTTTTCTTACTAATAGATTCACTCTTTGAATTTTATTAATGTAAACGAGTGACTCGAGTGGGAGTGAGTCGAAAAATAAAGACTTGACTCCGGAGTCACCGGCATTTTGAGTCGGAGTCACCCGGAGTCGAGCCAGAGTGAGCCAAAGTGGAGTCCTGACATCACTAAGCCAACCACCTGCGCAAGCTGACTAAGCCACACGTGGCTTGTTGTGGCTCTGCGCAAGGTCTCTATTATTACTGATGTTCCGCTCCTTTTTTTGAATGCGAAGACTTATTAACTGTCAATGTTCCCGACAGGAAAGAGCTATTCAAATGGAGCTCCTACGCCGAAGAGGATTCGCAGCTCCGTTGAATTGGTACAAAATTCTGACGACCTCGATTGAACGTGACGATAATCAAGGTCGGTATATACTCATCTATCTTCAAGTTTATTTCCTTCGGTCACCAATAAGTAAACTTGTGCTATTCAAATTTCCCTAGGTATCCCAAGTGAAAATGTAGTGTTAACGAAACCTGTTTTCTTTGGAGCGGCATTGCGAGACTATCTTGCTCTTGCGGCTACATTCATTGCCTCGACTTTGCAGAACAGTAATGACACGCTTATCATACAGCAGTACGATTCCGGTCATTGGGTCATGTTGGAAGTTAAGGACAAGCTTAATCATGCCGATCTGCTCCAGTGGATCGAAGGGTTGAATTAGATGTACAATCAAGTATTTTTTTACTTATTGCCGAAACATCTTTTTGGAAAGTGAAAATGAGAGTAATGGCATTTACAACAAATCCATAGCTCGGTGTATTCCTATCGCAGGCTAAGGCATTGGGAACCAAATTTCTGAGGAAAAACTCATCAAGGTGTCAGGGAAAATCTATTCATTCGTAAACTTACCTTGAGGTACCAATGTTCTGGGGCTCTGAATCTGGCCAGGAGACGAGTGCGATGGGACTGAGTCCCCAGAGTCTGCGGAACTGTAGTGGGAGATGGACAGGGATGGTATAGACATAGGATGGATTTACTGTGTTTGTGAGTACATTCTTTGGACTGGTGAATGACCATATGAACTTTTGTGTCAAATTATTCTTCTTGCCGCTCTCCTCTTCCAGTCAATTCTAAGAACAGTGTAGATACTCATTAATGTTTAACATCTCATAGCTTCCAACCCTCTCGATTCCTTCAAGAAGGGTCAAAAACTTACGCTGACACCAAAGCCAAGAACGTTCGTTGCGGTGTACTTCAAGCTGTCCCTCCCATGCAGAAATACATTTAGGACATCGAAGATCGTAAATTTGGAGGGTATTGTAGTTTCTTTCAGTGAACTATTTCTTTATTACTCGTTGGTTGTTTCAGGGTTGTATGTACCGACTACAGTCTCAAAACATGATGCTCTGGTACCTTAGAGGACAATCAATGTCATTATGCAACATCAAAACCGTGCTGGAGACAACAATGCTAATTACATTGATCATAGAATCTCGACTCGTAGTCCAAACCTTTCCAGTTCCATCAACGGTTTGTAAATCAGTGGTTCTTTCGCTACCCTTTTGTCACCAATGACCTTGATCGATCTCAAGCAGGCGATTCCGACTTGGGACGAGTATACTGGATCTGGGATCCATCTCGATTTGACCATTTCGATTAGCGTCCCAGGCCTGAAAGAAGACGCGGCGAGAACGTGAAGAGAGAGGTGTAGAAGTCGAGGGATACATGGGGTAGTAGATTGGTTTTCGATCGAATCGCCGGTAAGACGTGTAGGATGAAGCCCATTGAGAAGACCATCGGTAATGACGTTATCCGGGAAGAGAGGATTCGGGTATGGGTCTGTGATGTCTAGTTCCGTGAGATCAGGGAAAAGGCGTAAAAGGGATAAGAAATCGGACTCGGCGATTGGAGAATTGATGTAGAGGGAGGTTAGGTTGAAACGAGACCTTGCAACAAGCGTGGAAAAGATGTTGACAGGCCAACGTTCCTCTGATTTTGGGCAGCTAGCTCGATCACAAGTAAAAATGAGGGGAATGAAGGTAATTGCGAGGTGCTTCAAAGCGGGAACTGTCATCATCGAGAAAATGTCAGAACTAAGCACCTTCATTGAAAGACAACTAAACTCCCAATGGTTGAGATGATCTAGAGTGATGAGATCAGTCTCATCTTCAGAGTTGAGCACATTTGCATGCCAAAGGAAAAGCTTTGTGAGATTAGGGCATAGGCATAGTATGTCAAGGTAACATTCCGATGGCATCGAAGAAAGGGAGAGCGTGGAAATTTGTGTCCAGGGAAACGTTCGTGGTGGTGCTGTGAAGCCAGATGGCTCGTAAATATGAGACAGATTAAGAGTACGGAGACGTGATGCTTTATAAAGAATCGAGGAAGAGTCCAATAACAACTCCAAAGTCTCTACATCCACCTCGAGACATTCCAAGCTGCTTAAATCCGTAATTTGTGACCATAAAGTTTCAAAGTCCTCTGTGTAGGGGCTGATCGTTAACGAGCGCCAGCGATGAGATGTTGGCCGCAGAACTTCGTCAAAAATGGCCAATCTGTCGCTGTCTAGTACCTCCGCGTCAAGATCAGTGGATAGTGTCAGGTTCAAAGGTACTTGAGACGACCGCTCGAGCCAGAGGCGGATAAAGGAGGATGTCAATTTGATTTTTTTCTGGAAGCAAAAACGCTTCTTCAAGTCAAATAACACATTACTCCAAATGGCAGGTGTGTTTAGAGCAACTTGCCGCCAAGTAGCACAAACCCGACTCAAGTTAAAGGCTGGTAGCACTATGTTCAAGTTAGAATTGTCAAACTCATTGATCGGTTCTCTGCACAAAAAGAGAAAGACGAGGGTGAGGATCTCCGGAGGAAGATGACGAATGGGTGACAGGAGTGAGCTGTAGTTAGCGAGGTAACGCTTCAGATTTGCGCGTTTGTGCTTGAGGGAAGAGATGGCCATCTCCAATCGAGCAATTTCTGTATCGTAGTCGGCGAGATCCTTCTCCGCATCACTCAGAAGCGGTTTTATGACATCCTGGTCCTGGATTCCGATAGAAGAACGCGATTGGCGGAGAATCTCGTCGGATTTGATCGATACCCTTGGGTGAAAAGTGGTAGGGCTGCCGCATTTAGAACACTGAGTCATGACGGAGGTAAGGTCGTTTGTAGGAAGCTAAGCAGAGAGGGATTTTATGAGGTGATGAGTGCTACGTGGACTTTGTCACTCACAATTCTGCAAACGGTGACCAGCGGTGACCGTGTTGATGGTTCAAGAGAAGCGGTGGTCTGATTACGCACCTGATGGAATTTAAATGTGACACGTGTTCCCGCGGGCACATGACTTTCCAAAATCAATGACGTAGCGTGTCACTGGAAGTACCGCGGTCCACGGCACCAAATTTGGCACACTTTGACTTTCTACCATGAACTACCACGGTTCTGACTAGGATCCGGGACCTTCTTTCAAGTACCATTGCTCTACAACACCTATAGTGTCACAGCCGGGGGAGGTGCTGTTGCTGCTGTATGACGCTGCAGTAGTTCCCTTCCTTTTCGTCATCAGAATCCTTCTTTGTTACGACCACGACGACCACGATTAAGAAGGACCCTTTATCTTGAGGCTCTTTCCCTTCTTTTTTATTGAACGACAATCAACGACGAAATTATGTACGCTCAAAGCTCTGAAGACACTCAGGATGTTCCGAACGTCACTGTTGAAGCGCTTGAAGCTGAGCAGCAGTCGGAACTCGTTCCGTTCCCTTCTTTGTCCCAGACTGCGCTGCAGCTAGAAACTGGTACCGGAGCAGGAACGGCACCAGCAACACCACTGGTCTCGAGCACATCTCCAAGTGAGTAGATATAGGTTCCCTCTTCTCTGTCTCTGTCGTTGTTACCAAGGACTGATCAAGGTCCCGATTAAACAGATTCCAATCTTACAAGCTCATCGAGTCCACTCACGTATTCCGACAAACTCTCAGCTCTTCCTCAAACTATAACCACTCCCAACTTACACCACCACTACGGAAGCGGCAGTGGAAGAGGTGGTAGTGGATCTAGATCACCTCAACGTTTCAGTCGACACAGTTTGGACGCTTCCAAATCTTGGCCCAACATCGTCTCTGGATCTGCTACGACCTCTCCTTCGAACATCGAAGCTAGTTTTGGAATCAGTCCGTCTTTGAACGCGGCTGTGTGGCCGAATACGATTGGTGGTGGTGGAAGAGTTCGCGCGACAGCTTCCGAGAGCTCTCTCGAACGCGGAACACGTACAGCTGGAGGAGGAGTGGGAGGAGCAGGAGGAGCAGGAGCAGGAGGAGAGACTGGTAGACGGTCGTTGGACAGTGATCGTGGCTCAGTCCCGACAATGCATAGCGTTAGACAAGGTATGTGTGTGTATATCCACTATTTTATGCGCATATATGCTCTTTCTTCCAATTCAAAATCTGTTTTATTCATCTTTTCTGCGCATATATGCACTTTCCCTTTCATTCAAAATCCGTTTCATACAATGTTTTCTAACAAGAATTGACTTGGACCCTTCCTTACCCCAGCTTTCCAACGTCTTCATCGAGGTAGCGACCCCATCTCACCCCCACCCGCAGTCGGTGTCCGCGCGTCTACACCAGACGCCGCCTCACGCTCTGCCTCTCAACATTCCCGTTCTCGTTCCAGAGCAGCTTCACCTCTCCGAATCCTTCAACAATGGTCTGCAGCTGCTGGTCTCCATCGTCCCAACAACAACAATAACAATAATAACAACCATGACCAAGAAGAAGCGGCAGCGGAGCCTTTCATTCCTGTGAACCCTTTCCAGTACAATTTTCGGTTCAGGTTGCCTAGTTTTTCGCTTTCGTCTCTCTCAGGTTTCATGACGACGAGGAAGAAGGATGATTCCAGGGTCGACTTACCTGTCTTTCATCGTCCTCCTCGGAGTTCGGAACCCACTACTACTGTTCATGACGGAGACAGAGACGAGGACTTTGTTATTGTTGATAGGAGGGACATGGATGGTGTTCGAGCGACTGCTACTAATGCAACTACTGCCGATCGTTTCGGTCACAGTAAAAGACCCCACAAGATGTCAGAAGAAACCAAAACTTACATTCACAACGCTCTGATCAATCTCGTTCTTTTGACTTACCTCTATCTCCTCCTGTGTCTCCCTTCGATGTACTTTTCACGCGTGTCGAGGATTTTCGAAGATGCTGAAGTGAGTAAACCGGATGTGAGGAGGATGATTGAGAGATGTAGAGGTGGGAGTCGGTTTATGGCTCATAATAGTAACGTAAATGGAGGGGATGACCGAGATCGGGGCAGGGGTAGAGGTCGGGGTAGGGATGGGAACGGCAGTACTGTTGAGAATCGCGTGCCGGCGCAGGGGCAAACGTCTCGACTGGATACTGGCAGAAACGACAACACCAACAGACGCGAACGCCAAAGGTCATCAAACCCGAATCCTTCCACCTTCTCTCCTGTTACCGGGACAAATACTGCGGCGAATCTAGCAGCTGCAGGTTTAGGCATCGCTTCTCCTTTCGTTCCGAACCAACCAGGCCATCACACTCCCGTTTCTGGACAACAACAACAAGGTCTCCTACTCTCACCTGCCGCTGCAGCCTCTATGATCGACGTCGAAAGTTCCTTGGGTCCCATGTTACCCATGTTACCTTTACCTGAAGAATGGACTCCTGGTTCTCCCTTTGTCTCGCCAGCGTTGATGAGGTTTAAACATTCTTGGGAAGAGTTTATAGATTCGTTGTTGAGAGAGTGGAAAACGTTGAATGTTGTTTCTGCGTTGTTGTTGTCGTAAGCAAAGCCTTCTTTTTTTAAAGATGAACTTCCTCTTAATCCAAAACTAATTGCAATTCCTTTTTCTTTCTTTCCCTTCCCTTTCCCTTTCCTTTCGGAACTACACACAACGACGTGAACACGCATGTACAAAAAGAGCGATCCTCACCATGTTTCAAGTCCCTGACGCCGCGACTGATCCTTTGACAAGAACTGCTGCCCTCCTTTCGCTGATCTGTGCGATTATGAGTTTGTCGTATGGGTGTATGTATATCGTGAGGTTTGGTACGATGAGGAGTATGTATAGGGCTTCGAGGTGGGCTGAGGTGGGTATATGCGCTTTTTTGGATCTGTCTTTCTTTTTGGTTCTTGGTCCACTGAACTTCATTCGGTTTTTTGAACGTTGGATTTTTTTTCAGGAAGCACAAAAGACAAAGACATTTTTATGGTGGAATGTGTGGATCTTGTTGGCTATGCCTGTGGTGTTCATGTCTTGGTAAGTAAAACGCCTTTTATCTATCCTTCTTCCTTTGCCTCTTTTCTTTCCTTTTTATTGACAAACTTGAAAAAAAAAATCAGGTCGATGATCTTTTTCATTACCGCTATTATCTGTTACGTCTGGCGTACAGGATCAGTCTTGGACCCTCCTGAACGAGAAGGGTTACCTCCGAAAGCGGCTTTAGGTCCTAGAATCGCGGTCACGAGTTTGTTCGTTATAGGCATGGTTTATTTCGTGTTGATCGTGAAGACGTTGAAGAGTTATGGGTCTGATAATGGTGGTACTGGTAGTGGTGGTGGAACTAATGTTGTTGTTGGGTCGAGGATGGGGAGAAATGACGTGGAGATGGATTCTCGTGCGTATGGTGGTCGTGGGTATCAAGATACTCAGAGACGAGGACAAGGACAAGCACAGGTAGATATCAATCCGAGTGTATGGGAAAGAAGGGGAAGAGAGAGGGAAAGAAGTTCTACGTCTGTTAGGAAAGGACTCAGACAAAGAAGCGCGAGTTTGACGAGGAAGAGGCCTAGTGAAGATGGGGTTGGTGGCGGTGGTGAAAATCAGGATCGGTATCAACAACAGCAACAACCACCACCGGCTCCGAGACTTGATTTTAGAGAGAGGGTGAATAGTCTAGGACATGGACATGGACAAGGACTGGGGTTGGGACATGGGCAAGGGGGATATAGGAAGCTTTTTGGGTTGGGGTTGATTGGTGGAGGAGGAGGATCATCCGGACAAGGTGCTAGTGACAGTCCGAATGTTATTGCGAGTCGACCTGATTCGGCTGTTGATTTGGGGATTCGTGACGATCGGACGGACGGTGATTTGGAAAAGGGTTTGCCGATAGAGAAAGTGGTATAGTATAGTAGGGGGATGATTAAGGCTTTTAAATCGTTATTCATATACGCGTATGGAGTTAGTTAGTTAAAACTGGGTTTTGTTATGTTATTAACTGGAGTGTACTTTCAAGTGCAAGTGTTTGGATAGAATATTTTGCAACTCCTGCATATGTCTGGTGTTTCATTATCAAATTTACACCGATGTATTTTAAGTTTACTTTTATCAACAGACCGGACTGTTCTCGCGGTATGCTCTTTGTCAATATAATCAGCTGCAGTTCGAATGTTTGCGACAGACCCTGATAGATTTGGAACCTATTTCTTCAGTCGATTTCCCGGGCCAGGATACGGAGAACATATAACAATCGACCCTTCAGTGTAATAATCATACTTTTCACGATCAAAGTGATGATAAGTTTGTCTATGGACACACTTCGGACTCCACGAACCCGCGAACAGCAATCACAGGAAAGGTCTGAAAAGGAAAGGCGACTTTTCTACTGTTACTACACAAGAGGTGTGGGGAATACATAGATTTTTCATGTCCTTTTTGATTGGTTGTGTAATTTGAGCGATACCTATCCGTCATCCTCTTTATAATTTTCCGTCCGAAATAATGATACTATTGAGGTAGGTGGATAAAGAAATATGTATTCTGTATTCTATCATCCCCATGTATATAAGTAGATAGAATGAGTAATGAATGGAGAAACGAAAGTAGATAACATGCATATAGATGAATCGTGGAAAAATAATCAATCATTCGTAGTGTGCAGGTGACTACTACTCCCCTATGACCCCTCAGCTGTTTTGAGGTTCTTCATTTTCGCCAGATTCAGAATCAGGCTCCAAGTCATACCCTAGTCTCCTGCCCTCGCTCCCTGGAAATTCCATTTGTGGGGATACATGTTCTCTGATATGTGCGTTGACTGAAACATGATACAAATTAGACTGTAAAGTTGACTTCTGTTTGACAGTAGCGGTTGCACGGCACCAATCGCTTTCGTCTGATACCCTGCCCCCCGTTCTGCGTTTATGCCTTGAACCGCTAGGAAGATAGGACTTCCATACGTCTGGTATCTGAAGCTCTTTATCCAACACAGTGACATCTATCCACGTGACTAAGCCCTTGGATTTGGTCCCCTGTTCCTCTTGTTCCTCCTTCGAATGCAGACCTAGGGCTATAAAGATGGATCCCTGCGACATCTCGTACTTGAGCACACAGTGCGGATCCCCGAATCCAGGATTTGATAATGCTATATATTGTCTGTCGTGTGAATGAGGGATTTCCCATTTAGGATGAAAAATTTCTCGCGGCTCAGATTCGATATCACCAAAATTTTCAACCACAAGATTGGCTGTTTGTGAGCCGAAATTGCCTACGACTTTATCTGCCTGTTGTTCAATTTCTTTCAGCTGTCGGTAGAGCTCGAATTTGGGAGTATTTCCGGGGATATAATCGACTTTGACGAGCATCGTACGCATGCTATCGCCCGTCACATGGACACTACAAGATATGAGAGCGCTACCGTTTTCGATGGGCAATAGATCACAGTCTTGATAGGAGGAACTGAAGTCGGAGGAACGATCGAAGCTTGCATGCACTACAGGTATGACGTCATTGATCCCAGGTACGAGAGTGATGTTGAAAGACTCGTTTCCCTTCCTGAATGCTTGCGTGGTCGTGTAATTGAGGTTGAGTGGCTGGATAGAACGGTCGACATAAGTGATCCGGTGATCGGAGAGTCGGAACTCGATGGGGGTCTCAGTGGTATACTTGGTGGTGTACTGCCATCGGGTTGGCTCCCTCACTGATACTTCCTGGAGCTCTATGTCGAATAATGATGATGATTTGTTGGTGATAGGTAGAGGAAGGTGTGAACACCATCGGATATAGCGTGCTCCTTCCTTTTGAAGATAGATCCCAACATATCCGTCATTGGTTCCTTCAGGACAGTGCAGCGAAGCAAGAAATACGTCCTCTCCTAGATCAGGCTGGTGCCATAGAGGAAGATAGATACGTATACCGTTATTGTGGAATGAAATGGACGATTTATCGCCAATGTCGTCTAAGCTTGAAATGCCGACTTGACCTGACAGCGCAAACTCTGCAGGAGACCTTGCAAAAAGTCCTCTGTCCTGATCATAGTCAGGTGTTGCAACCCAGGCAAAGATGCTACGATCATCAGATATTCTGATGATCTCTTGTTGCAATCGCATGAAAGCCTTTTCTCCCCCCTCCCCGTAAATTGGTATCATATTCACCCCAAAGATTCCGATAAGACAGTATGCGATATCTTCTTCCCTCGTCGTTAGTCTAGATGCAGCCCAAGACATTTTTTGAGCAATGCTATAGTCTTCAAAGTTCCTCGTCTCGAGAGCCCGTACCGGAATAGAAGTGATTTGGGAAATAGTGTGTCGCAGGCTCCATCGAGTGCCGACCTCCTTCCAGTCCTGATCCAAAAAGACCACATAAGATGGTGCAAGGAGTTCTTGGAGTGTCCACCCTCTTTGGAACCATCTACTCTTCTTTAGCTCTTCAACAGCCCTATCTCCTCTAACGTCACTCAAGTATGTGATACAAATCCGACCATCTCCGTAGTACCGGTACATCGAGTTGAGTGCTTCGGAAAGCTCAGCACTACTGGACTTGTCGATGCAGCAGGTATCGATCCAGATCCAGTCAAACTTGTATCGTCGAGCATATATGCAAGCCTTCTCGACCTTGGACCAGCCTCCTTTCGCCATGGCAACTTCAAGACTCTGGATATCTTGAAATGTTACCTCGTCATGTCCCCATGTATGCGAGAGAATTGCATAAGGTGGTATAATGGTGAAAAATTCCGCGACCCGGAAGGTTTTAGTGTTAAGGAGACGCATAGTACGAATAGGATGTATACTCGAAAGCTAAAGGAAATTTAGATTAAGCGAGTGTTCTTGAGTCACAGAGGCAAGGTGAACTGGGCGAGGGGGGATCATGAGCAGGGGATGGTGGAACAAGCAACGTACCTGATGGCAGGAAGGCAACGAATAGGTTGGTCTGCACGTGTATGGCGCCAGTTATATCTAAATTTGACAGCAGTTATAGATACATAGATCCAATGGATCATATGTTCTGAACTCACGAGTCACAAGTACTATGAATGTAAATGCTCAATCAGACTTGAAAAGAATGTTAGATCAGAAAAATGTAAAGTGCTATGTTAGAAATAGAAATCACTTTCGCAGGATCAGACAGCGAAAACTGTTTAGACAATTATCAATGGATCAGATTGGCGCTTTCTAGCAGGTACAATCGCTTGAGGTTGTATATGTTGATTGGCGCCATGTATCCATTGGCTGGAGCGTGAATGTTGTCAATAGACTAGCGCTGTACATGTTAAGATCACCCTGTTCGTACCACCAGAAACTTATTTCCTTGTCCCCCATTCTGTCCTGCCTCAGTTCTCCTGTGTAGGCAATTCTACTCGCCCCATCAAGTACTTTTTTTCCTTATCTCACATTTATTCCTGCCTCTCCTTTTGGATGTTTTATGGCAGTATGAATGCTCTATGTGTTGATTGGCGCCATGTTTAGAACATATCTATTGACATCTATGTATAGCTGCAGCGTGAATGCCGTCAAATCCAGACAATACTAGCGCTGTAAGTACATGTTTAGGTCAACCTGTTCGTACCACCAGGTACTTATTTACTTGCCCCATATTCCGTCCTGCCTCCCTCGGTTCTCCTGCGTAGGCAATTTTACTCATACTATCAGGTTAGTTTGTTTCCTGTCTCATATTCTTTCCTGCCTCCCTAATTCTCCTGGTGACTGTGAAAAACACTCACCTAAAAAATCTCTTTTAGCTTTTGAGTATACATCCCATCTACTCTATACTATGCGTCTCCTTAACACCATAACCTTCGAGATCAAGGAATTCACTAATAAAATCCCACCATACATCATTCTCTCGCATAGATGGGGGAATGATGAAGTTACCTTCGAGGATCTCACCAAGAAGAAAGTGGGCCAGTCTGGAATCTGGAAATATATCTGGGATATCATTACTGGAAGTGCTGTCAGGGAGAAAGTAGGCTGGTCCAAGGTCGAGAAAGCTTGTGTATATGCTCGACGGTACAAGTTTGACTGGATTTGGATGGACACCTGCTGCATCGACAAGTCCAGTAGTGCTGAGCTTTCCGAAGCACTCAACTCGATGTACCAATACTATGGAGATGGTAAGATTTGTATTGCGTATTTGAATGATGTTTCGAGCAGTAGAGTTGCTGAAGGGTTAAAAGAGAGTGAATGGTTCAAAAGAGGCTGGACACTGCAGGAGCTAATTGCACCCCGTTATGTGGTCTTTTTGGATAAGGACTGGGTGGAGGTTGGCACTCGATGGAGCCTGCGGTACGCTATTTCCGAAATCACTTCCATCCCGGTGCAAGTCCTTGAGACAAGGAGCCTCGAGAAATACAGCATTGCACAAAAGATGTCGTGGGCTGCATCTAGAAAAACGACGAGGGAAGAAGACATGGCGTATTGTCTAATGGGAATCTTTGGGGTGAATATGTCACCAATCTACGGGGAGGGGGGAGAAAAGGCCTTTATGCGATTGCAACAAGAGATCATCAGATACTCTGATGATCGTAGCATATTTGCCTGGGTCACAACATTCAACTATGATCAAGACAGAGGACTTTTTGCAAGGTCCCCTACAGAGTTTGCATTGTCAGGTAAAATCGGCATTTCCAGTCCAGACGATCTTGGTGACAAATCATCCTTCTCATTTGGCAATAATGGTCTACGTATCTATCTTCCTTTGCAACACCAACCTGGTCTCGGAGAGGATGTATTCTTTGCTTCACTACACTGCCATCCTGCAGAAGGTGACAGCTATGTCGGGATCTATCTCCAGAAACG
>ML179281.1:6784-69067 GCA_004369135.1 Dendrothele bispora CBS 962.96 | reverse complement strand
ACTTAGTAAAAATATGCTCACGAGAGCGATTGAAACCGTCACCAGGGCACGTGCCACGACCCGAAACAACCATTTCAATTATAGATGTTTCTCTACATCAGGAAAATCCCCATTTGCGGATTCGGGGAAATTACCCCGGTTTTCGGGTAATCCATGCCATTACCTCAATTGACAAGGATTACCCAGTTTTACCTTCCTTTATGTTCGATTAGCGTACTTTAGCATAAACTTCAATTATCATATTCTCAGATTGGCATTAAATGCATGAGTGCCATACAATGAAACTCCTCTAAGACCCATCTTGTCGCAAGAAAGTTCAAGTTGTCGTACTAAAGCATTTGTCAAGACTAAAATTTCTACATAAGCATGATATACACTGTTGTAAGAACTTATATACAAATTTCTAGATTTTTTGGCCGTGCTGTTTTTGAAAATGTACAGTGACAAGACTGGAAAGGTGGGACTTGGAGGAATTTCGACATGCAGGTGCGTGGTAATCTGTCACGTGTCTATCCTACTCAAGCTGATGCCGAAGTCCGAGGAATTCAACATAGTCATGTGTCATCTTTGTTCTATGGCTGCTTATGAAATCAACCATCCCTTGTACTCGTTTTATCACCATCTACTTGGCTCGGCGAGCCTCCTCTTGTTCTCCGCTCACTTTTTTTTAACCGTGTCGGGCTCGCATACAAATGTTTATCACAAGGTATGCTATTGGTTTATATTTTCCTCTTTTGGTGAGAGAATTGACCATTGTTTGTCATTCTCTTCTCGGTGAAGAGTCTTTCTTTTGTAGTATTTTGGGTCTCACGTTGGTATTTGCTGCGCCGCCGCCCCATGTGTGCATTAGTATCTGGTGTGTGTCCATTTGTCCCATTTTTCCATTAGTAGACAGTCACTTATTGGTATCCTCTGCCTTAGGCTTCTATTTTATTGTCACGTGACTATGGTTCGACTTTGAACTCGGAACTCATCCTTTGCTCGCTTACTCACTCGTCTGGCTCCGGTCACTCCCGATTTGTTCCCGCAATTTTCGATTTAAAGAGGAAGTCGCGGCCCAGACTCAGAGACGTAGCTTGGTATGTAAATTATATATTTCCTTTTGTCTGTGTCCCTAGCATTGTCCAGTTTTAGACTTGCAATCAGTGCTGGCTTCGAAATTGGGTATGTTTCATTCTTTCTTTTTTGCTGGATAACATCTGATTTTAGATTTGTTATTTGTAGATGATCATTATAGGTTGTTAGATTTTCGTTGAGGATCTAAAGTATTTTTTTAGTAGCGTACCTGTGTACTTGTATCATCTTCAATATAATGCTGTTTTACTTCTTTTACTGTGTGATTACAAGTAGAGGATACCATCATTCTATGCTTTTCGAGAGTAATCCAAGGTAATTGAGGGTAATTTAGGCCAATCCAAAAAGGACTAAATAATTCCTGGGTAATTGAGGGAATTTGGCTGTTTACGGTAATTACCTCAAATTTATGCTGATTACCAGTTATTTTTGGTATTCCTTGGTAATTGATGCCAATTCCAAAATGGGGCTTTTCCTGATGTATCTCGGTCGAGTCACAATGTACTTATTCCTGCTCTTAGAGTCTTATTAGAGACCTTGCGCTTAGCCAACGGTCGCCAACCGTTGCGCAGATTTGAATTGAAAATTGACGTCATATCCAGCCAAATCTGCGCATCGGCTGCCCAACGGTTGGCTCTGCGCAAGGTCTCTATTTGTACGTTTATTAGCAGAACAGATAATGAACAAGTCGCCCTCTTTCTTTTAGTACACGATGTGTTGTAAAATATAAGAGAAATAAAAGATACGACTTCCTTACCTAATGTCATAATACTACTCTCTCTTATCTTCTACCCTCGACACAGCACAGTATTAAGAATAACGGACTTTCTATCACATGAATTTAAGTACATCATTTCCCGGTCGTACATTGTAGGATATAATGACTACCCGGTTTCTGACTGTGTACAATTGGATTGTGATGAATACAAGCTGAAAGGCTAGTTGCCACTGACTCGCATTACAAACTGAATGCCACGACTCAGAATTCCAAGTTTCGAGTTGGAATCTACAGGTCACCATAAATGAGCGATTTCCATAAGACACAATTGGACTGTCTTTACCAGCAAATAGGGCCGCAATTGAGGCATGCAGGTGGATCACAACAGCTACTGCATTGAGCTACGGCTGCGGTCAAGGTGAGCGATGGCGGTCGATCTTCTTCCTGGTGTCTTTTCACTAGACAAGTGTTTGAGTACTCTCATTCAGCAGTGAATCAATTAGGAATGCTTGAAAACTCACCCTCGATGTCTGTAGAGGTGCCACTACCCGTGAGGACCCCAGCGCGGACTGAGATGGACGAGAAGACAAGAAGTACAAGAAATGGCTTGATATCTTTCAGCATGTCGTACATTTTGAAAATGCCATATACATCTCCTTTAAATATTGCCGAGGTTGGGCGATGTAAATAAAAACCACCATTCCCACCTTGTACTCCGACGGTTCATGGATTCCTTCTCCTTTTCCCACATAATTAATCAGACGAGTACAATGAAACAATTGAACTGGATAAAAAAAACGTATATCAGAGATGAAAGTCTATACTTGAGACCTTGGTACTCACGGTTATCAAGCCTGCATCAAAAGACGTTGAAGAGAAAATACTTACCATAATGCTTCACCATTGACGCAGAAAGTGCGATGATATCAGAGTCATTAACCAGTGGGATCGACGGGCTATACTAAAAATTGAGAAAAGAGAACCAAACGAGAAGCCATATGATAATAATTAACAGGACAATCCTTGCACACTCAAGATGGTTTTGAATGATTGAAATTACTTATCAAAAGCCTTATAATATTTGGAGTGTATGGGAGCTCGGGGAACAATCGCTCTAGTACCCACTGATATGAGAATAGAGCGTGTAACGGGAACCTTGGCCATTTTTAAGTTCGGATCCATTGAAAGTTGCTTTGTATGGGAGGTGGGGCCCTCAAACACTCCCGTTGTATGCGCTCTAATTATATATCACTTATCGTGCATTGTGGAACGTTCGATTTGATGGTGGCAGTGGATTGTTTTTGTTTACGTGGTGGCTTTGGATCGGTGCAGGGGTTAGCTTCAAGAGTTTCAACAGCAACCTATCAGCTGTTTACGTGACGAGATCAATAGCCATGCCGATCTACAGCTTCTTGATGTCGATCGCGATAACGCATCTCATAGAGTAACCCTAGAGACTGAATTTTCTACAATTGGTCCCACTAATGAATCGGGCGATTTTACCATAAAAACGTGTTCGAAAGAGTGAATTGAGTGGTGGCGAAACTGAGCCTTTAACTTAGTACGAACATATCCACGGAAGTTTTTAAAACATTATTCGCCAGAGGTACAAATTCGTTTTCAGAGGATACAAAATTTAGGCCCGGCGTACCAACTTATTTCATTCAAAATAGTCGGATTCGGATGAGCCAGAAAATCACCTCGACTGGTTCCTTGTTATAAGTATGATTATATTCCTCCTCTCTCATGCTCTTATCCGCTTACTTACCCGTACGTTTATCAGCGGATACAAGTGAAAAGTTGTTTAGTTGACACCGATTTCCCTTCTTGAGATCTTTCTCTACTTGAAGATCTGTCGTTCAACGAGCACTTGATTCGGTACTTCCTCTTCGTCAGCCATTGTTCCCTCGTTTTCCTCATGCTTCGTTCTCTGTCCACCCAGTCCACCACGGACATGTTAGAAAGTCTCGTCGAGGCCCAAGATCTTCATGACTTTTGCCCATTACAATACCGACAACTCCAGACCTTTGGCCAAGCCGCCAAGGAGATCCAAGGAGATAGTTGGTTTTGGGCAGACACATCGGAGCGGGTTCAAACACTATAGAGCATGATCAATGTGCTGTAGACTATTAAGAGAAAAAAGGTAGGATTTCCATGCCTAATGACATAATACCATTACGAGGCCCCTTAAGGGACTCGTCCCTACTAGGCGCTTATTTTCCATTACACAAACTAATAATCTTATCTCTCCTTCCCATCACGTGATAAGGCCTCCTACATGCCACGCGAAAGCGGTGGCCCATTTTCTTAATGATACGCATACTTATTGTTCTTTTCCCGGCATCACATATCTCTTTGGATACTGACCAAATGTAAATTGGGTCACATTGTTTCGCATGAGGACTCGGCTGGGGGTAGTGAAATAAGAGATTCCAACACCATTATACACATAATAAGTGGGTCCCACCTGATTCAACCTGTTAATATTTGAATTCATAAAAACGCCTTCTTAGCTTTGAATGAGGTGACCAAATTTTCAATGTTTATAAGAGAATCATCTTCAATGTCTCTAGTTTTAATCTTAAGCTCACAATTTCGGTCTTCCACAAGACACTTTAGGACAATCTTCAAAGTTGAATAGTGATTAGCTGACTCCAATTAATCGTGTACAGGAGCATGTCAAGCTGAATATGGACTACAGCTGAAGTTCTGGTCACATATCAAAGTTCTGAAAAGATGTGAGGAAGAGTCTGCATTCATGAACTCAATTTTGCATAATAGAGATTAGGACACACCCACTAGCAAACACCACAACTGAGACATACTGGTGGGTCACAACAACCACCACATGCTGGACGCGCACGTCGGTCCACTGCGTAAGTGTTTGAGCTCCCCAATCTATCTAGGAGTCGGCAATACATCACTTACTCTCCAGGTTTGTAGATGTACTTGCATTCATGGGAATGCTCCAGACCAAAGCAGATGCAGAGACGAGAAGAACAAGAAAAAATCTGGTGTCTTTTAACATGTTATACACTATATTCCAGTACTAATTCAGCTCCCTTAAGTACTGGTGAGACTGGGCGATGCAAAAATCAAAGCCAGAAATACAGCTATTTTTTCAACTATCAAACGGGTCCCGAGCAACCGTCAAACATGTTGCACCACAAATACCAACAACAACGACTTGGCACTTTCACAGATATGTCAAGCCTGTCAAAAGTGTTGATAGTAATATCTCTTAACGGGGCAAAGCGGGAAAGCCAAATCATATACTGGTGTAACTGGGGAACTGCTCTGATACACAATCTGGATTCTATGTATGCGGAACGCCTTTCCCGTTACGAGGCTGAATTCACGGGGTCTCTTCTTTACTTAACCCCAGTTGCTTCGCTGGTCGTGGGCAAACTCCTCAGGAAAGCGATGGGAACACTGATCATTTAGCAAATTGACATGTCATCATGTCCGAGACACCCGAAGATGTAATGTGTCAAATTCGAATCAGGAATATTTCCATTTGCCGGTAGCTGCCGCAGTGGTAAAAAAGTGTACGTAGCTTGATAACTGTTTTTTTTTGAAAACCAAAAATAATCTTCACAAAGCACAATTATCATGGAAAAGTACCTGTCAATTTGGCAAGTACAGCTTACTCAGTGTGAAACGTCAGTCTGGATTCTCGAGACTACTGGCGATCTATCACAAGGTGCAATATTGTTTTAGAGCTGGAATCATTATTCAAGCTGAAAACTTGTTCTAATAAGCGGGTCTCACCTGAGTTAAGGTACAAATGTTTGAATTTATAAAAAGCTTTCTTAGCTGTAACCCCGTTTATGAAAAAACAACCCTAAATTCTCTAACCTTGCACTCAGGTACAAGTTCACAATTTTGGTCTCCAACAAGCCACTCTTTCTGCACTTTTTAGGACACGATTTGAAGTAATTATTTGATTCCTAGTCCAGAATCATGTCAAGTTAATTATGTACTACAGCCAAATTTCTGATGATCACATACTTATCAGAGTTCTGAGACAGACAGATAGATGTACGGAAGAGCTTGATATATTGATTTAGAGTTCTTGATAAAGCAGCATTGTGATTCAGTGGTGAGTAAGCTTCACACAATAAATATTAGAAATCACTCACTAGCCAGAGCAAACACCACATTGAAGACAGATTGGTGGGTCACAACATCTTTTGCACAATGGACCTGCACGTTGGTGAACTGTGTATGTATTTGAGCTCTCTTATATAGCAGTCAGAGTATAGTCAACAATAAACTTACTCTCAAGGTCTATATTTGAATCCATGGGGATGCTCCAGACCAAAGCAGATGCAGAGATGAGAAGAATAAAGAAAAGCCTGGTGTCTTTCAACATGTTATAGACCACACTCCGATACTGCTTCAGCTCATTTAAGTATGGAGACTGGCTCACAATGCAAAAATGGAAGTCAAAAATACAACTGCCGATCCATCTCATTAGTTCCATCAAACAGTCTAAGAAGCCGTCAAACATTATACACCCCTGATATCAACTATAAGATTTTGGCTGCATCTAGGTGAACTCCACAATGGGGAAAATTGATTACGTATATTTAATAGATAAACAAATCTTCTCTTTATTGCGGGCTTCTCCACGTGAACATAGCTCAAGACAAATCAACATGAACTATTGCTCGGATTCAGCTATACATGATTATCCTGAAGAAAGATATACAAGCTCTGAATGGGAACCATGATGAATCTGCGATTTTAACGAGTGAACACATTCAGTAATCAGTGATTTCATACTGTCAAAGATTCAAATTTGCCCACCAGCAACATTCGGTACACACTGGTGGATTGGCACAACAATTGCATGGACTTCGGCCGACTAACACTGCAAGTATTTGAGCTCTCCTATCCAGCATGACCGAGTCAGAGAGCAATCTCACCTTCAAGGTCCCTAGGTATACCTCCATCTACAGGGGAGCTTTGGACGACAGTCGACGCAAAGATGAGGAAGACGAGGAAGATCTTGATTTCTTTCAACATATTGTTAAGTCTACCAAAGCTGCCACATCTCCCTTAAGTATTGTCCAGAAAGTGAGATTCAAGAGCAAAAATAGGACTGAAAACTTCGTATACAATTAATCTACTCCACCCGTGTATGCATATTGGGTGGCAAGCGGGATGATGTCTGCCATATCACCATCAGATTGAGAACTAGGAAATTTTGCCTCGCTACATATGGCTGTATTCACAAAGCTTGAGAAGCGAATCAAACCAAATTGAAACCGACTGACGGTCAACGCAGATAAATTAGCAAATTAGGTAATATCAAGATGCTACTAAGAGTGTTCACGGGATGCTTCAGCAGTCTAGTATCATTTACCAAAAATGAAAGATGTTTTCGGTTTGATCTATCTGCCTTTCACTCAACCACATACATATTTCAATTTGAGTCTAGAAAGCAAGGTTTCAAACACATTCAGTGGACCGCGTTACGGTGTACAACGGGAATATTGGAGGCCAAGTACATAAAAATAGAGATGAAGCTAAAGAAAACTGGAAAGAAATGCGCCCATGACTTGTTACGCAGTGGACGTGAAGTGTTCATTTCATTCAGTGATAAATATCACCTACAGCAATTTTCTGAGCTAGTGGGGCCAGACGGGGTTAAAAAAACGAAGGTGTTTCTATGATCATGAAAATTTCCCGTTGCAAATGCGGGTTCTACTTCTGTAATCGAGTTTCCTCTAGTGTATAATCGGGATAGTGGATTGATATACTTGCTGCGAAACTGTTGATTGCAACAGTGGAATGTTGATGCACTGATGTTCCATAACAATTATTTCAGTTCAATCTTCGTCGGCCGCAGATGAGCCACGAAATCAACTATTTCCTTACGTATTTTCCTTGTCTCCCGCCCATATCCGCTCATATACGGTTAGTTGCACGTTTACCGGTGGGTAAGAATGAAACAATGTGCAATTGACATCGACCCTTTCCTTACACCTATGGAGCAGGACGTGTGATGTATGTAGACTATGAAGAGGAAGAAACAATAGGACTTCCCCACCCAATGACATAATACGCATATTCTACCTCCTCGTTGCCTTCTTTCCCCGACTCAGCATCACATAGTATTATTTCTTTGGATAGAATGCTCAGATTCAGATCGGATACCGTTTCGCACGGAGGCTCGGGGTGAAAGCTAGAACCATCATCAAACTTGAAAACTCGCTCTATACTTGCGCTCTCCTCTGTGAAAGATTTCCGAAGAGGGATGACGAGGTGGAATTTCGGTGAGTCCTCTTGTTGGTCATCTTTCGCCGGACTAGCATTGTCACCAGGTGAGGAAGAAGACAGACAAGGTCGACGGAGGAGAGACAAAAGGACGTTTCGGATCCACTCGGCGTGGAGAGACTCGTAAATGATATCCGCACCCAGAACGAGATCAAATGTACCCAGGTCCGGTGAAGAGGAAGGGAAAGTTGACCAATCTAGAACCCGTGTCGTTACCCTCACACGAGTGGAAGCTGGGGAGAGAGGGGAAGATGTAAAATTCCTGTTGACATTTGCCTTGAGGTTGTCCATGACGGAAGGGTAATAGTCTGTCGCAACAATCTCAATCCCCACTTCCTTGTCCTCATGACGGTCAATTAACATCTCTGCAACCTTTCCTATGACCAGACTAACCAAACCCGTCCCTGCGCCCAATTCTAGAATTCTGAAGGTCTTGCTATTCGCCCTTCGCCCTTCGTACACGCCTTGGGTACTGAGCCATCGCGGGAAGTACCTATCTGGTCCATCAGCAATCTCTTCAGCGAGTACACAGGCTCCACCCCAGGTCTGTGCTCCTACAGAGGCAAAGTAGCCTTTACTCGAGTCCGAAATGTATCCGACGGAGGAGGTAGAGGATAGTGGAACATCTGCGAGGGTTACATTAATCTGGTAAGTGCTCCTCGTCGATTTCGACGATGGTGAAGGACTTGGGTGACAAGGAAACTCAAACTCGCGTTCGATTCTCCCTGCAGCTGAGGATCCGGAGCACATTGCAAGCAAGGCAGAAGCGCGCGATATCAACTCTTCCACAGCTTCTGTGTCGGCATCTCTTTCATCCCTCATGTCTTTATCGAACTCATCCTCCAAACGAGAGGATAGAATACCAGAGTTGGCCGACCTAATCAAAACCCCTAGCCATCGTAACGCGTATGAGCGTTCAAACGGATCTGTATGGGAGTCGGAGATGGGATGGTTGGAAAATGTCGTCTCCTTCGATATCGTGTCTTCCTGGTCTTCCTTTGACGTTGATTTGGGGCTACGGCGACGCGTGGAGCCTCTGACAGGCGGATTGTACAGCTTCTGTAAGTATACGAGATTTTCGTTGAGGGATTTCAGAGATAGCTTTGATGACGGAGAAGTAGATGACGACAGCAAAGACTTTATGGGAGGAAGATATGTCGTGGGTAGAGGGAGGTCTGCCGTTAGATTTGAAGATGACATCTGGGAATGAACGATCTGTCCATAGCATGAAACAGTGCAAACGCTCAGTAGCATGTGCTTTAGGAAAAACTGCTTCGTTGAGGTGATATGAACTCACAGGTACAGCCTAAAGGTCAACTTAGATATCTTGAAGGATAGTGTCTGTAAATACCCACAAATGGAGCCCGGATTGGAGGCGAAAATGGTGAAGGATTCGGAACGACTCGGTTGTGACACGTAACTCGTCTGATCACGTGATATACCCGTAGGATAAATTTTTAATCGGATTAAAAAAAATCACCGCAGCTCGATGACTTGAATAATTAGGCTCTAGAAATAATCGCATAGCATATTTCATATCCTCCAGCCAGATGATACAAAAAGCAAACCCTGTCACAAATATTAATTTACCAACATAGACTGCATGAAAGATATGGGCCATCGCTGCGCGTGGCAGAAACGAGGCCGTAAACCGCTGGGGCTCAGATAGATGTCGAAAACCCTGAAATGGTTTACATAGTACTTGTGCTAACGGCGTTCATTTGCGTTGTTACTTGTATCGGGATATACTGAATATGATAAGATAAGGAAGCTGCGTGATTTTCCATATGGAGAATACATCTAGAAAATGACACAGCCACCTGCGCGAGTCGAGTTTAGTAAGAACCAGTCCTTCTAAAGTCGGCCTCGTAATTTGCAACGGGAAAACTGACCATTTTTCAAGCTTTACTGGATGGCCATTATATTGTTGGAGCCTCCATTTTTCCCGTTGCAAATGCGGTCTAATATCGTCTCAAAATAATGATTCTGTTGCGTAAATGATTGGGTCTGCTCAGAATATCAGACCATGCCACGAGTGTCGCACATCGGTGGGTCACAGCATGATGCATGACCGCCTGCATGCCATCGTTCTGAGCTTTTAACAGAATGAGAGGTTGGATCGAGAAATTTTTCACTTTATACAATAAGCACTTGTGCTAAATATGATTACAAAAGAGGTCTAAAGGTCTGAACACCTCAGTAGCTCAGAGATGTAGAAACACTTTGGACGAAGACAAACTCAAAAGTCCAGAATAAACTTGAAACCTTTCGGATCTCAATATCTGTTCGAATGCTATTCACCTTTCAGACGGGGATAATATTTAGTCCTAGCTCCAATACACTTTGACCGTTTTACCAGGAAAAGACCTACGACCCGGATGTTTTACGACCCACATTCTTTCTGAGGAATCTGATTTGGATATAATGAGAAAGCATAGTAAACAGATCAACATCAGGCAAAATCTCTCCCGACAACGATGTTTCTGCAATGGACAAGACTCAGGTTTTCGGTCATAGGTGACCGGTGAGAGATTCGAATTCTGAAAGGCTTTAAGATCATTGGGAGAAACTTTAGAATCAAAACGCCCAGTGTTCATCAAAACTTGGAGTTCGGCATAATACGAGATTAACGTGGTGATACTTAAACATTAATGCTAACGGCGATATCCCGCTAACCTATGATCCGTATCACATAGTTGTGCCACAGTGGCAATTTGTAGAAAAACTCGGGCGCAGATATGTATCAACTTGTAACTGAAAAGGGTGGAGCAAAATTCGCTTGGAAGTCTACTAGTATTGCCGCATTGCAATCCATTCTTCGTTCTTTGAAACCATAAGACCCGGACTACCCAAATATAGCTGTTGGACGGGTTCAATCAGGGGTAGCGTCTCGATGACACGGAACTGATTCAAGCTAAATTTAAGAAGTAATTAGAGTTGACAGGCTCTCGAGCTTAGTATGTACAAGATCGAACACAAGAATTTGAGACACCACCGCAAACTTGTATAGAAGCTGGTAGGTGGGCAGGTAGGTGGGTAGGTAGGACTAAGGTAGGTAGGTAGGATCGTGACGTTTGTTTCATCAAGATAAGCATCTGAATAATTATTCAGTCAACGGCAATACCAAAGGTTAATTTACCCCACTCCCATACACACTACATTTGGGGACGCTACTCAAATTGATATCAGATGCTACGCGATACTATAGAGTGCTCCATAGTTTTATAGAAATTGGAACGTTTTGCTTAACATACTGTTTATTGACGTATAGCCGCAGAATTTTTCCTGATTAGTATTTTCTGTCAGCTCCTGAGGGGTATAAAAGATAGGAAGGTCCTCTCCCAATCACTCAGTGCAATCACACCAAGTCACTACCTCCACACAAACTCACACTCAAACCACCACTCTTCATAATGCAATTCTCCAACATGTTCCTCTTGGTCATTATGACCCTCGTCTCCTCCAGCGCCGCATGCAAGTGTGTCACGAATGGCGCTAACCAAGTCGGTGCTACCGAGTCTTGCTGCAATAGCCTCGGTGGCGACTTCAACACCGATGACTGCGCTGCCGGCTCCATCTCCGAGCATCTCAGCAACGTATGTCTTTTCAAAGTTGATTTTGTGTTGAAACGAGTGAAAGCTAACTTCTGGGTATGACAGTTCCGCTCCTGCTGCCAGTCCTCAGGGGCAGTCACCTCAGACTGTGACTTCCCCTAAGTCGAGGGATTCCTGTCAACTCCATCCAACATTAATGTAAAAGACAAGATGGGTTGAACAATTTGGTTGGAGCTTGGCCATGGTGCTAACTGTCTTGAGTCTTGAGTGGTGGAATAGTTGGATAGCCTATTTTCTCTTTACGTCTCGTTTCTGTGTATGAATAAGTAAACGGTACCTCCTTCCGTGTGAAATGCTTAAAACAAGAATATTTATCTGCTTCTTGATATGTCATATGGATGAGAAATGACAGTGTTTGTCGGAGCAGGAGTGTATATATTATCGACTAATGATCAAGAGCTGATCAACCTGATCCGCCGGGCCCAGAAAGCATCCCGATATAGTAGCCAAATAATCAATGGAGTATATAACTAGCTTCCAATTCTACAAGGTCATTGGAAGAAACTTTTGGATTAACATTCACCCAGTGTTCATCAAAACTTGGAGTTCGGCATAATACGAGATTAACGAGATAGACATCAGACTAGCGCAAAAATTGCCGCAGAAAGTGTCATGGATGTTTCGGTATTTACAACATCTGCGGTGTAGAATTTGACCGTCCGCTTTTCGAAACCTGTAGGTTTCCTCATCCACACCTACCTTTGTATTCCACCCTTACTTACATGACACATGCCCCCCAAAAATCGTGGTCTTGCAAGGCCAGGAATCTTATTCACTCCTTTCTCACATTCCGAAATGTAAAACAGGCGGAAAAGGCAACCTCTCAGAATCCCCTACTGCCACCACTAACATGGTTTTGTGTCCATGACATCTGCTGCTAGCCTGGGCTCTTTTACTTGTAACACTGCGCTTTGCCATATCGAGAGGAATCACAGCACAGTACATATATGATATGTCTAGTAAAATTTGATTTCGAAGCTATATAGTAACCTTGGGCAAACAGCAGATTTTTGGTATCTGCGACTCTCGAGTCGCAGATTTCAAAAATAAAATCTGCAACCGTTTCTGCGGCGATTTCTGCACCCCTATATTGATGCTAACAGCAATATCCCGCCCTTTGATACTGACCTATGATCCGTATACATGGTGGCACTGGAATGTGGCATTTCGTGGAAAAACCCCAGATATGTATCAGATTGTAACTGCAAAAAGGATGGAGCAAAGATCGCGGCCTACTAGTATTGCCACATCACAATTCATTCTTCGTTCTTCGGAGTCATGGGAGTCAGACTACCCAAATATAGCCGTTGGACGGGTTCAATCAGCTCACTTGAGCCAAACACTCTTCCCCATTGAAACTAGGGGTAACAAGAAGTTGATCACAAGGGAACGCCATCCTGTCATTATTCAATCATAAAAGGATCGATTGATGCTCCAATTCGGACGCATTATAGTCGATGTACTATTGTCATACTCGTCCAAGTTGGGAAACGTTGTTTGTCACACAAGAATTCCAATAGAAAAGATGTACACAATTATCTTGCGACGGTTGTCTTTAGTATGAACTTTGTGTGAAAGGACTTATTCATTCTTTTTGCTTATATACCCGGAAAGCTGGAGCTCTCTCCCTTTCAAGGTCTTCATTCAAATCCACCATAGTTGCTTTTTCGAACTGCTATGGCTGATCATACAGATGCTCTTCGACGCTTTACTCAACAAGCTCTAACCATTTGGACTGTGCGTAAAGCCCAGCACTAGCCTACCTAAATGGCAAGCATGCTAACTCCTTCACGTTTTCGTGCCCGTCTTGAAATTAGATCGAGTCGGTTTTCTATGGTCAGTCAACAACATGATATTCGTCTTTACAGAAATCAAAATCCCTCTCTCATGTCCCAGGTTGCTATGCTGTTCTATTCGGGATTGCTGTCAGTGTTTTCCTCCGCAGACAGAAGCTACCTATTGCTGCATCCCGCTGGTACCTCTGGGCCTTGGTTGCTCTGTTTGTTATCAGTACCATTGTTACAATTGCCGATCTAGTCAGCAATGGCTTGGAGTTCTATACAGCTTTTGGACTGGGTGGAATTTCAAAGTCTATGACAGCGAAAGATATGTCAAACTTGGATCTGAAAATGGGGTACTTGAAGCTAATATTCATCTGGTCTGTAAGGTATACTGACAAAATTTACGTAGGTTTATTACTAAGATCGGGTACCTATTGGCAAAGTAAGTAATTAGTAGTGCTAGCATAGTGACTTTCTCTAACTGGAAAACCCAGCATTCTTGGAGATTCTATACTTGTGGGTTTGTATTTGATACACAAGTAGAATCTTATGCTAACTATAACAGATTCACCGATGCTACATTGTCTGGAATTCTTCCTGGCTGGTAATCATAGCTCCTATAGTGATCTCTATTGCAAGCAACTGTAAGCATCTTTCGTAGTTTGACTTACTAGAATTATCTTTCAGATCTAGTTCTAAAAATTGGATTTAAGGTGTCGGGTTTGCTTCGATAATCATGACAATGGCCATAGCTTTTGGTGGTCTTCAAAGAGACCAGATACTGTCCCTCACAGGACATGCAGACAAAATGTTATTTGCGTTCATGTCTATGAACGTCATTAATAATGTGCTGCTAACTGGACTCATTGGTACGTAGTGTTTTTCCTTCGTTTCAGAACCGCCTCTTATTTCTATGAGATAGCCGGGAAGATTTGGTGGATTATAAATGCAGTTGATAAAGCCATGGCGCAGTATCAAAGGAACTCCAAGGCAAGAAAACGTTACAAGCCAACTGTGGCGTTGGTGTAAGTTTGTCAACCCACTAGACTTTGTATGCTCTGTTCAACTGTCTATTTTAGATTGGAATCGGGAGTTTTATACCCCATCTCCGTCTTAATCTTTGAGATTTTGTCCAGGAGCGGCAGTTCCATTCCAAGCTTGTATCAAGTAATGACCCAGCTAGCAGTAAGTTCAAATTTCTTCATTTATCTAATGATATACTTAAACCAAACTCTCAGGGAATAGCACCAACTCTGATCATCGTCCGGGTTGGATTGGGTGTTAGCGTCAACAGTGTCAATGATAGCGTTGCTTCACTCCGTTCTACGAGTGACTCGGGCAGTAGAACTCGTTTTGCAACAATCAATATCACAGATAACGGGGAAAACGGTCTTATGGCTAGCAGTAAAGAAACGTTTTGAGAAGAGACCGTTTTCTTTTTCTCTCGATACCGCCTAGAGTTATTTACTTGTTGGGCTCTTGTGATGCATGACTCTGTATTTCATTCCTTCGCACTGGTACTTAGCTGGTTCTTGGTGTCCGTTTTGTTCTCATTGAAAATCTATAATACATTGCAAAGTACTAGTATATTGGATTCAGTAGAAGGTACTAAAGTATATGACCACAGTCTCTACTTATCATCTGGAATATGCGCTCCTCGTGCTTTCAATACCTCTGCCGCTTTTTCGTAACCATTGTCCAATGCCAATCGAAGTGCGAGGCCATTTCTAGCATTAGCTTGTGCACCCGCGTTGAGTAAGCGTTGCATGATTCTGAATCGCTTACGACGAACTTGATCGACAGCTTGTGGCAAATTCTTCTCAACATAAGCTTGCACTTGTGAATTTGTTAAGCTTCTAGCGTTTTGGCGGCGAACAGCTATTGAGGCTTTGCTTCCATCTCTAGTCACATCCTGGGATCTATAGAATAAATCATGTAGAACGTGATGGACGGCCTCCTCTTGGGGATCACAATGAAGTGCTAGCATCAAGGCGCGACTATCTCTAGCAGAGGCATCTGCACGCCAGTGTTCAATCAAGACACGGGCAGTATCCTCTAGACCACATGCAACGGCAAGTTGTAGTGCCGCTCCATCTCCAATATTGACATTTACGCCACTGTTAACGAGACATGACATGACGTTCTGCCAATTGCCTCTTACTGCTGTAAGGAAAGCTGATTGTCCATAAGCACGAAGATCTGCACCATTCCGAAGAAGACAGAGAACGGCTTCTTGTCGACCATTTGCGGCAGCGTGGATCAGAGCAGCGCCGTCGTTTGCGTTGACATCTGCACCTTGACTTTGGACGAGCCATCGAATGACGTTAATTTTGCCCGAGGTACAGGCTACTTGAAGTGCAGCTTCCAAGATGCCATCGGATGAGGGATCATTTCCTACGAGAACCTCCTCAAGATCCTTGGCAAGTATCTCTTGGAGGCCCATCCCCGCCGCAAGTACGAGATGGGGGTTGGACTTGAAGCTCTGGAACTGGAATTGAGTGATCTCCTGAGCTTGAAGAGCGTGATGATCCCACAACGCGAGAAATTTGCGTTGTTGCAAGAGTAATTGTGGTCTGGATGGATTTTGAATGTATTCCGGCCATGCCAAGTCCACCGAACGTCCAAAAACAAGCTCCCAAAGACGTTCCGTGCCTCTCTGTTTATCTGTCTTGAAAAGATGCATATCCACTGCGATACTTGCTCGAGCGATGGTGTCGTATGCGATATCCTGGGTTATTCTCTCCCATTCCCCTCCCTTTTCGTAGTCTACAAGGTATTCTTTGACGGACGCATGTGCCAGACGGAGTGTGCACAGTCCTCGATCAGTCATATCCTCGTTTCCAAGGCTAACCATAGGACCTGCCAATCCAATGAGAATGTCGAGATCTCTGTATAACTTTTTGTCGTGATAAAGAGGCACATAATTGGCGTCATCTCGATTTCCCAAATCTACAGCGAGCAGGGATGCAATATGAGCGAGATTCATCGGCTCAAGAGCAAATGCCACTATCTGGAAGAGGACATGAGCCCGCGCTCTTGTCCGAGCATTTTTGGAGATAGACGAGAGGATGTAATCGTACGTTTGTCGGAGGGTGTCAGGCAGATTCTCCACAAACCACTCAACGTCTTCATCAGTGCCCGCTTGTTCCAAAAGTTCGAAATGAGACACGACGAGACGGAACCTTCACAAAGTTATTAGCAAAAAATAATAATATTGATTCAAGAACGCGTGCTTACATTCCGTTTCCCTTTTTGAGCATTCTCTCTTGAACTTTTTCTCGCAAGCTCAAATCCCATTGACGCCATTTGTCTTTGGAGAGCTCGGCCTTGACGTACAAGGCGATGTCTTTGTCAATCGAAGGAGTAGATACTTTGATATCCATAAACCCGGCCTTTTTGATGACTTTTTCTATACCAGGCTCGTCTCTACTGGTTACCATCATATGGAGATTGGGTGCATTCCAAGAGACAGTTTCACCTAGCAGTGAAAGTAAAGGCTGATCTCGCTCGGGGTAAACGTGATCGACTCGTTGGACATATTCGTCCAAGGCGTCAATCACAATGTAAATTGGGCATTTAGCTGATGATACAATCTGCTCGAGCGCTTTTTGTAGCTGGCTGATTGATGGTTGCGTGGCACCGTCCAGCGCTTTGTGGAGCGTCTTCAGAGGGGTCGAATTGATTGTCTTCAATTGCGCCAGAAGCGAGCGAATGAGGGAGTGTTCTGAAAGAGTCTCCTTTTGGTCAAATTGGAAGTAATAGTAGGCGACTAATCCGGGTAATCGGGAAAGGTTTTCAATTGCTGTCGTGCTGAAGTTTTTGAGTCCGATTTTCTTTTTAATGGCGAGAGTTTTAACATACCTGATCATTGTCTTTCCTGCTCCCACTGAAGTACTTGAAGTGAATAAAACCATTTCCAGCAACAAACATGAATACCTACTTTTTCCATGGAACCAAAGTCTTGAATTAGGCTTTTCCTTCCAGTTCGAGAAAGTCTGATCTTCCAGAAACCACTGGCACGTTCCTTCACTTCGTTGGCGAAGGACTTCTTCATACTTCTCAATCTGATTGATAGGATTGAGCCATCGATGTATGGTAGTGGATGAAACAGCACTATAATGTCGTTCTGATAAAGTGATCATTCATATAGACTCGTGGCTTACTTGTCAGCGGGTTAAGTTTATTACGTACCCGTACTTTCCTGAACCGCATGTGTCTTTGTAAGAATGGCGAGATTGACTGAAGCTTCTTCCCTCCTCAAAAGCTTCTCTACTTCTCCGAGCGCCTTTTCAATCTTTGTGTCTTTTTTGAAGACCAAGCTTTTGAAAAAGGCTCCTAGACTCAGTACGCTTCAATATAGTCAAGAAGGCATGAATTTGACCAGATAAGTACTTACGACGACGACCGCTTTTGACGGCGTTGACAGCGAGATCAACGACATTGAGAAATTGTACCAGGATGTCAACGATTAATCTTTTCAAGTTGTCGCTGGGTTTTAATCGGGCTAAAGTTTCTGTTCGTTCTAAAATATGCTGATAGTTGTCGAGGAGATCTTCCATAGCGTCATAGTTTGTGCTGACTTGCTCACATCCCTTCGAATGAACTCTCATCAACGCGATGATCGTAAGATGTGAAAAAGTGATAAAGATCATAACTACCTTAATAAATACCACAACGGCGGCAGTGATGGCCTGGGCAGGAGGGTAAACCTAGTCAAGTCAGTGAGTTAGGCTCTCTGTTGACTGAAGGTCTGAGTTATTCCACTTCCGCACCAATTGCAGGGTTTGACCAAGAACTTCCGAAAGTCTCGAGACACTGTCCATGCATGGTTTGACTGCAGACCTCAAAATTTTTCCGTTATCGCGAAATTTTGTAAACTTGTCACCCGCTTCTGTCAATATGTCGTCCGGAGTCCTGTCTCGAGTAGCTTCGGTGTACTGTGGTAGTTTTTGACCGTGGTTCTTCTCAAATTTCTCGACGGCGTGCTTCCAGAGAGAGGCATACTCGTCTGTTGCGTCCATGAAATCGTTAGGGATGGTAGCGAGGGAGAGGACCCTTAGGACTTGTTATACTTATATTTATACCCTCTTTCGGTCTTAACGATGACCGCTGCATCCGAATAGAAATGATGACATTGTGTGGATCCTACTTAAAAACGTGGATTTGTTCGTTTCGAGGTACCCAAACAGCCCCCCAATGCAATGCACTTCCCATTGTTTCTGCGTAACTTTGTTGATATAAGTCTGTCTGCACCCGAAGGGTCCATTGCCCAGCATTTTGAACTGATGGAGTTTCTAGCCTTCAAGTTCGTGTGGCGAAATGAAAAAATCGTGTAATTAATGATTTATTTACTGCGGCCGCGGCTAGGCTGTGCTGGAACGCCAGAATTTCATTGCGACGCTATCACTGATAGTACTTCCCCTTGCTAATCTTACTCGAGCACCGCCTCCAAGCGATGTCAGCATTGGATTACCTACCCACGACTATTTGGGCAGTATCAGTCTGGATCATCGAGACTAGCAAACAATAGCGGTCACGTTTTTCGGATGGGCAGACAATCTTCTCATGTTCTTTACCTACCCCGTCTTGTTCTCTTTGGTCAATCATGGCACCACCTTGTCGCATGAAGGAATAGGGACGTGGCGGGAGGAATGAGGCCGTAACAAAGAGGATGTACACCAGGCTAGGTTTTTACATACCTCGTGGGAACTAGTCCCGACTGCGTCCGACGGCTGCACAATAGATTTGGTCTTATTTACACCAGAAGGTATTGTAAGCTTTGTGAAGTTTGTCAATGTTTATTGGGAGTATGAGCACGTGAACTAGCGGTTTGGAGGTAACTGCCACCTCACGAGTTCTAAAGTCGGTCTTGTCATCTTTACATCTCCATCGGTTGAGAGGGTTAGAACGAGCCTGTACTACGATTCAACAGTCTTATGAGGAACGGATCAACCGTCAAGCCCTTCGATACATTCGTGGTCATGTATACACTCACTGCGTTTTCCCAAAAAAATACATGCCTCGATAGCTAGATGAAAGTAGCAAAGATAGTACATAAATCGGGTTAAATGTACAGGCCTTTAAAATAAACCAATCCTTTGAACGATAGCATGCATGATCTGCATACAATCGTGCAAAAAATATGATGCCATGATAGACCATGTGCAGAAATGATACACTACTATACTGTAAACAATCAGGATGTAGTGACAGTTATGAAAGTTGAGATGAAATATAGGTGAAACGTAGGAAGATTAACCGATAGTTACGAGGTGGCTAACACGTATTCATTGCGTCATGAGCAGATAGATCATATTTCATATTTCAACTACCATGATAGCTACAGGACAGAAAGCACCATGTGACCCAAGCCCCGCCAAGCTAATCTTATCCGCGTCCCGAAATTCCCGATATCCGACTCTGCTCAGGCCAGGCGGTCGCCAGTCGCCAGGAATCCAGGCCCGGACTTTAAGAAGATGAATATCAATGGGTTCGCCCTGCATA
The DNA here is from genome assembly GCA_004369135.1 of Dendrothele bispora CBS 962.96. Classification (NCBI taxonomy): domain Eukaryota; kingdom Fungi; phylum Basidiomycota; class Agaricomycetes; order Agaricales; genus Dendrothele; species Dendrothele bispora. Next base: position 49,091 of record ML179281.1, on the reverse strand, counting down.
AAACGTGAGTTTTAATAAAAGTTGAATATATTAAACTGAACTGTATACATACGTCGAGTTTCTTATACGATACCTCGACCAGAACCTGGTGCTGACCACAGTCTTCAGGATGGAGAAATCCTTGGATCATCACTGTCTGGGGATTCTCCGCATCAGTTGCGTTGCGCTTGATCCATTCATCGTACCAGTTTTTTTTTGCGACGGGTGGTGCGGGATCGATTGATGGTGGTTATGTGCCTACCGGCTTGGGGATAAGAACTGGCAGTCCGCTGAACTGGTACAGCGCTAGAACGAGGCTGCCGCAAGAGAGTCCGTCCTCGAACGGAGGCAGTAGGGTGGTGGACAGGCATGGTGGTTTGGAAAGTTGAACTTGGGTACGGAAATTTGTTGAAGTTGTACAAGAGGTGGGCGGGTTTATATGTAGTCCTACGCAGCCTCTGTCATTAATGAATACCATTATGCTGAAAGGTAGGACAGTTAAGATTTTCGTTCAATCCTAACTATACAAGTGGTCGCATGTGATCACGCGGATTTTTGGGAACTATCCTACCTATCCATTGGCCCATGATATGTTGTCTTTCTGGCACTCCTCGAGCTCATGGAAGTCACATATATGTTTTGCTATGAAAGATACTATTATTTACATGATAGTTAGTATACTTAGTACATACTGTATCTATCATGGCCGTTGTATTTTTTTAAGAAAACGCAGTGACTGTCCTAAGCCATCGAACTTAAGTCGGTAAATAGGGCTCCTCTGGATTTACTAGTAAGTATATTCACTGTGTATTCTTTGGAATCTCTTCCCTCAATTATAACCCGCTCTTCAGAGTACGTCATCATGCTGCACTGGCCTTTCAGTATTTTATCGCTTTGCTCCACAAAACCGGTATTTTAACGGATGAGGAAACTACGAAGTTTGACCGATTAAGATGCCCAGCGCACTGTGCACTATTTACCGCTTTATCCGAAAGCGATATGCAGAAGCTGATGGCCGTGTTCTGTTCTGCAGAATGGTCGTGGCTCTCTTATCCACCTCTACGCGAAAAATTTTTCAGTGTTTTGATCCGGTACGTATTATCTTCCTTAAGAATCGGATGAAGGTGGAGTTAACCTCGTTCTCTCCTATCATTACCCGCGAGGTTTCTGCGAGAAGAACTTTCCTTAGTTACGAAGTAGTGCAAGAACTTACGTTTTTCATAACGATGTCTTGAGACTGACGGTGTATAAAGATCCTGACGATAGTTCTCCTTCTTCAATCTAGTCTCCAAGTGCAGTTCAAGCTTCAGTCATGTTCGCCTCTCAACTTGTTGCTCTTGCAGTAATCGCTCTTTCTATGAAAGGCGTTAAAGCACACGGCGGGGTCTTGTCATACTCTAACAACGGTCAATTGTATAACGGATGGGCACCTTACAACTCGCCCGACGGCCAATCAACCATTCAACGCCCGTGGGCCACTTAGTACGTTGACTTTTCTGTGGTCTTTTTCACTACAAGAACTAATCATATTTGACATGTAGTAACCCTATCCAGGATGCTACTGATCCTACCATTGCCTGCAATGATGATGGAACTTCCCCTACCGGTCAACAGACCGCAACTGTAGCGGCTGGATCCGATGTCACAGCCTATTGGAACCAAGTTTGGCCTCATCCTTATGGTCCTATGGTAGGTGTTTTAAGACCTTAAAAGCGGTGTCATGGACAATTGACTGTATATAGTTTACTTATCTCGCTCAATGCCCTGGGTCGAGCTGCGATGGAGTAAACGCCGCAGATCTAGATTGGGTTCGTTCATTAACTAAGGAGTAACCTATGAAACTGCTAATGACTGTAATCATGATATAGTTCAAGGTCGATCAATCTGGACTTATCTCTGGAACTGTCGCCGACGGGTATTGGGGAAGTGGCAAGATGATTGACGACAACAGCACTTGGACCACTACTATTCCTTCCAGCGTTCCTAGCGGAAGTTACCTTATTCGATTCGAGACCGTGGCTCTGCATTCGTTGCCCGCTGTAAGTTTACTTCAGCTGTTTATCACTCTAAACTATGTGAATTCATAGGACTCTTTTTTTTTCAATCTTAAATAGCAATTCTATCCTGAATGTGCTCAGATCGACATCACTGGTGGTGGTGATCTAGCGCCTACTAGCGACCAGCTTGTTAAATTCCCTGGAGGATACTCAAACGATGACCCCGGATGTAAGTCATACTACTACTTATTACTGATAGAGTTTTACTTACTATTATACCATCAGTCACTGTCGACCTCTATGGCACTCAAGCTCAAACAATGACAGACTATCCCATGCCTGGCCCTCCTCTCTATGGGCAGTGAAGTAAGAAACGAAGACTATTCAATTTCGAATGACTCCCCTCCTTTTATCATCCTGAAGAGTCTTTGAACAGATGCTACACCCTCTGTACTCTTGACGTATATACTAATCAGTAGATACAAACACTTATATGATCACTTTTGTTCCGTTAAGACCATCACGATAGTGTCTGAATAAGTGCCTGAATCAATTTCTATTTCTGAGAGACTAGAAGACGATCTTCATTATCTGTATTAAATACGTGTGGATAAAAATTAATAGGATAATAATAATTAAGGGCAGAAAATGACGTTGAGGTTGACCTGGAGTGGCGTCAGCAATGTCAAAAATGAAACTTTTAAGAAAAATTTTAACAAGAATCCAAGTACTCACATCGTTGCTCTGGCACGCTACTTGGACTTGGTTGTCCGTGGGTACATGGAATGCAGTGTTGCAGTTTGCATCTCCACAAGTCTGACCTTGGCCGTCACATCCGTTGGCGTACTCGAATCGGATGGGAACGTTGAATGCGAGACTGAAAACAACAAAAAATGAGCCACAAACTTGAAAAGGACAAGAAAAAGAATCGGATAGCATACGGAGGAATGAGAGAGAGATCAGTACTTGAACCGCTTCCAGGAGAAGTGGGGTTCTGAAGCGTCATCTCGACGGTCATACAGTTATCGCCGTTTAAGCCACACCCGCCTGTGTTTTTGTCAATGAGAACGTTCGGACAAAGCAGAAAATAAACACTGACCAGTTTGGAGGTAGGCAATACCAGCAGTGAAGGGGCCGTTGCTAGTGAACGGTTGACCACTGGAAAGAATGTTACCGTTTTGGACGAGTTGAGGCTACCAAAAAGGTATGCGCAAAGTCGAGGTCAGTCAAAACAGTGGCTAGATTAATGAGTGCTAGACTCACAGTGCCACGGCCGCAGTTGTTGGTGAAGTTGATGGTGTGTGATTCGGCGTTAGCACCAAGAACGGTCATGGCGACTACGACAACAGATGCGAATTTGGCGAACATTGTTAACGACGGGAAGATATAATCAGAGAGGAAAGTCAAGATAAACGAGCCGGAGACCGTAGAGAACTATCTCAAAGCGCACTTGCCTTTTATACTCCAGCCAGAGTCGCACTTCAAATTAAGACTGAAGTGATGCGGTACTATGAGCCCGAAAGTAACTTTGTGAGATTGCCGGGAAAGATACTGAGCATGATTCTGAAGATCAAATTCGTTTCCGTTCCGACGTGTTACAGTTTTGAATATACTCAAGACAAGAGTAGATTGACCAAATAGGTTCCAGTGATAGTTCTACGACTGCCATCAGGTAATGCTCCACCTTTTATGTTACAGCTTTTTGGCGAGCCTCGCTATGTATTCATCTCGTTGAATTGATTGAGTTGGATCCCGGATTTCTTGAAGTTGAACTATGTTTAACGATCGTTAATGCCGTGGCAGACGATTTGACATATGGAATCCGAAAGTCGTGTGTTTTTTGTTGATTGAAAACTACCCGACCATTACTGTTCGCATAAAATTAACTTGAGGTAAATAAGCCTAGCACGTTGGCCCGTAGGTGAGTTGCGACTCCGCCTCAACCTTGAGTCGAAGACAGGACCTTGAGGTCAGAACTTGCCTTGAAGTGATATTCCGTCCACACGTTGTCTCGAACTCTAGCTTAAATTACCGGTACATTACAGAATTCAAGTCAAATTGCTGCGCTTCGCTAAAAAACCATTGTATTAATTTGGCTGTTGACACTGTTGACTAGAGCGTTCCGTTACGGAGATCAATGCTCCTGACTCTATTCTTCTTCGGGCGCGCCTTGATTCGAGCTAGTAACCGTCAGATTTGTGTCAACTCATAATTCAAGTTATGGTATGTACCCGCAATCATAGAACAGTGACGGTGCCGTTGGTGGGAGCTTGTGATCACCACAGATTATTTGAAAAATCAGAATGGCGTGGTCCTGTCATTGGACAAGGAGGATTCTGCTAACCGGACAAGGTCCAAGGACTGGACGTCGGCTTCCGGGGAAAATACATCAATGTTCCCGACATCAAACATCACACGAATGAGCTGAAGGCTCCTGCTCTGATGCTACGGGGTTTGTTAGTCAGTCACTTTGGATGAAGGAATGTGGGCTACCGCACGCGTGACAACTTAATTAGGATGTGCGTGGCAGGAATTGTTGAGTCTCAGCGCTGAGATTCCGGAATGCTGATTTACATCATTCCGAAGAAGCCGGCCGTGAGATAAGATTTTGATATGCCAAATGGGTTTCCACACAAGGGGGAATAAGGAGGCCAGTTATGAAAGCCATGGCCCATCTGCATCAACTTTTATAAAATCGAAGCCTTAAGTTCTGGTCCAAACGTAACCACATCTGACGGACTCGGGCCAGGAGGTTTCATCAAGAACGAGACCTTCCGTATTATGGTAAACCGGACTTGCAATTTTACTGGCAAAAGTGATTTCCCTCCATCATTGACTCTAGCCATGAACCAGCGAACCCGCTTACGAGAGAACCGTTGTGTCTCGATTACCGCATTTGGTAGGGCGATCACTTTTGGCTGCCAGTGTAGCACGGGGTAAAAACAGAAGATAAAACACTGGGTAGGAAAGAAACAACGGCAGCCTGAGCTCTGTGTCTCGATTGACATCTCCCTTAAAATTGTATTAAGTATATCGCCGAAAGCTGTTTCTGATACGGTCTGGTCTCAGGCTAGCCGCTACACTGGAACCTGGGTATGATTCTGCTGGTGACTTGATTTATTTATTGAATCAATCTTGTTTCGGGCTGTTTCGTAGACATGAGATGTCAGCGAATCATGAAAACTGAATTGAGAACGTGGAGGATCAAAATAAAAAGGCAACAATGCTAGGCACTACCCCATGGTGTAGTTATTGAATAGTAGCTGAAAGTATGCCATCATCGGTAAGTCTTCACAAAAATGTCAAGACGGCGGCACAATAATGAATCCAGGATTGGGGAAATAGAGATACATATTACCAGATGCACCTCAAAATAAAACCTGATGAACTATTTTCAAGTTATGCTGAAATTAAGTTGTAAGAAGAAACTTTTGTGATAAGACATCAAAGTACCATAAGTCCAATAGATTACAATGAGAAAAGTGATTGCCCCAAGGTTGATAAAAGTAGAAATGTACCTAAAGAAATTGATAATGGAGCTATCAGAAAACAATTACGCAGTAGTATGTTGTAATGTGGATCCATGTGAGGGTGACGAATACCTATTGCATCATATTGCTTTGAAAGTTAGTGTGGGATAAAAGGGAGGTTTTTGAAGTACAGGTCTCTAGATTATTTTTTCGTTACCGATGTGCTCCAATGCATCATGCTGACGAGTACTGATGAGTTCTTTTTGGTCGGAGCATATCTAAAATATTTTAATTTCTGAATAAATTTTCTGATTGATCTCTATTTGAAAAACCGGTGGCGCCGTAGGCAGCGCTCATCGATTAGACTCGGACTTAGTTACTCTGAGGCAATCATTTCACACGGTCAATGAATCATTATCCCGATGAAACAGTCTCACAAATATATATTTACCCAGAGTCTAGTCACATTTGCTGGTTTCTATCTACCCTTGCCATAACCTACTGAGCAACTGTACAGTCTGTCTTCTAGAATGTGCATTGAAGACTTTTGCAGCTTGCCAAAACTCAAGCATGTCTCCATCAAACTCTCTACAGGTTACTCTTGGTGGACTGCAAGTCTCAGTACTAATTGCAACGTTTGTCTATGCCATCAGTTGTTTTCAAACCTATCTTTACTGGAGGAGCAAGTTTAATGATCGAATAGGTGTAAAAATCCTGGTATGTGCTAGATATTCCTTCTGAGAGTTGTAAATAAATGCTTCTCTTCTTCTGGAAAGGTCTGCTTAGTGTGGTGCGGTCAATTCTCAGCTGTAGCTTCCGTATCAGACTGATTAATCACATTTGCTTCTTTAGGCTTTTTGAGACAGCACATACACTCTGTTTCTGGTTTTATTTATTCACAATCACTGTCAAGTACTATGGTGTGCCTGAAGAGCTAGACAAACAACATTGGTCCCTTGCTGTGTCCATTGTCTTTCATGGCCTCATCAATGGTTGTGTTCAGGTATGACTTTAAGTTTTGATACTACCTCTTTGAATTTCCGAGTCATTCCTACGATTCTACGTGTAGGGATATTATTCATACCGTGTCTACATCCTCTGTGGCAGACACAAAATCATTCCCATCATGTGCTGGATAGTTTGTGTAATTGAAGGTTGTAGTTCTATTGCAGGAGCAGTCCTCTTCTACTGTCTGGATCCAGTCATATTTGCAGCAAATGTGCAATTTCTTCCAACATCAGTTATTGTGCTGGATTTAAGTGTTGGCATAGTAAATACAACAACATTGTGTTACTATCTTCTCAAACGAAAAACAGGGATTCACAGGCCGTAAGTATTAACTCCCTTTGTGAAAACTGATTTGAATTTTTTTGTAGGACAGATCAAATTGTTACAACTCTCATTGAGTGGAGTGTTGGTGTGTCTTTTAGTCTGGTACTTATCACTTGGTGATGTCTAAGCACATATTTTTTGCAGAGAGTGGCTTTATCACGGCGTAAGTTCTTGTCACAATGATCAAACCTCTTATCTCAACTATCATTGTTTCTCAATTTTTAATTGACAGGCTTGCTGCATTGGGTATGCTTATAGTAGAGAGTGACACGAGTCAAACCGCAGGTATACTTGGAACCGCCAGGCAGGTACTTGTAATTAACATTGCTTCACTCGTGAGTCGGAGTCGTGACCTGTTTATGAATCGGTAATAACAAGTACCTGACCTGTGAGTAAAATACCCGCAGGTCACAGGTAACCTGTTGACTTCAAATTTACACCGAGTACATAGGATACAAGAAAACATAAAAAATACAAAACATAGTGTACTATTTCTCCTCTACTTCATTTTCTTCCTCATCACTTTCACTTTCAGCCCCTTTCTTTCTACCGGCCCCTCGACGGGATGCTCTTTCACGAAAGAAACGAATAACATCATCCATGGGGACAAGATTCATCAAAAACCAAGAGCGTAAAACCATCAAGCAACGGAGTGTGCTGTAGGACAAGTTGTGTCTGCGTTTCGTAACTTGAAGACCACCATGTGAGAAGAGTCGCTCCACATCAGTTGATGTTGCTGGCAGAAATTGTCAAAGGCTGATAGGATACAGTTAATCAGGCAACGGGTACATACCTGGCGTTGAACAAAAGTCCAGTCCCATCCTAGCCAATGCACCTCTCGGAGACACCTTGGTACCCGGTGGATCGAGACGCGAGCTCCAAAACTTGATTGGATCTTCATCTGAGATGGTGGGCTTGTTGAGATATGCTTCCAGTACATTTTCAAAAGAGCTGCGGCCAAAGTTCTCAACATCAGAAAAGTCGTCACCCAAATCCTGGACAAAGAGGAGTCAGTGCGGAGCATATGAAAAGGTAAAACATTACTCACAAGGTCGAAATCATCATGCTTCTTACTAGAATTGCACGTTTCGATAAGAGGAGCATAATACTCCTCCCAGTGCTCAAACACAATACGTCGAGCAGCATCTTCCCACTCTTTCGGCCAATTTTCCTTATGAAAATACGAGAGCTTGTAACGTGGGTGTAACACTAGTAAGATGTCAGGATAAAAGTATAAAACCGCTTTAAATATTATGGGAACTCACGCATACATGTCCGGTACATGATCGAATAATCAGTCTTGCCATAGTACTTGTTAAGAACTGCACGACCTCTTGCCGCTGCAGCACGGATGATCGGTGGTTTGGTCACATCGTTGACAACACGTTCGAGCTTCTTTGTGAGGCTGTCAATGTACGGGATCACCTCTGCAAGAAGAGGACGGTTAGATTGGGAGAAGCGTTCGGTAACGGTCTTGAACCACTGAAACATAGTTAGTTATAATGATAGCATATGTAGAGTAGAAAATATACCTTGAGGATAGGTCTGAGCTCGACGAGAAGACTCCATTCCTCTGGTGAAAGCTTGAGGTGAACGAGACTCTGCCTGCCTTTGCCTTTTTTCGCATACTTGGCCATCGAAAGCATACGGTCAAGTGCAGGCCGGAGATAAAGAGCACGCTCCCCAACCTCTGACACTGTATTCCAGCGGGTGTCCACAGGGCGAATCATCTTCTTTGGGGTAATACCTTCACTCTTGCAGATTTGGACAAGCTCATCTTGAAGAATGTCGTTGTTACGAAATTTGTTCCCCAGTTTGCGCAGCTGGGAAAAGAGTTAGCGGGATGTAGTTCATGCTAAACCATGAATAACCTACCTTGGTGTAAGTGGCTTGCCCAACCCTGCGGTCCTCGTCACTTAGATTCTTGACTTCTTCAAGGTTGCGGCTCAGCTCCTCAATTTCCGCAAGGTCAGCTGCTTCCCTCGTCTTCTCTTCGCCATCCTCATCATACTCAGCCTCCTGGTCCTCATTTACCTCCTCCCAACCACCACTGTCCATACCCGAACCTGACTCCAAATCGGAATCGGAATCGGAATTAAAATCCGGTTTATCACTCCCAGCGCTCTTCTCAGAAAGGTCGTTAAAAGGTAATAAGATACTCTTTTCCGTGAGATTGATGACATGCCCAAAGCAGCGGACCTGAGTACCTGGGCTAGTCATCGAGGTAGAAGGGAGTAGATTAGGAAGTTCCGCGATCATGGTGTCGTTGTTAGAGGCATTGTCCATGGCAATACCCAATGTCTGCTCGGAGATGCCAAAATCGGTGAGGCATTCAGACAGACGCTGGGCGAGATAATCTCCGGTGTGTGACTGGAAAAGACTATCAAGAGACCCATCAGAAACGACCATGGAATTTAAATGGTGAACCTTACCGAACAACATCAATGGTCAGTGTTTTGATTTCACTATTCTCGACAAAAGTGACTACAACACCCAGTAGTGACATGACATTTGGTGAAGACCATCCATCAAGCGCTACATGTTTGCGGGTTGGGACATCCTATAAAAAGATGAGCGGTAGGAATCTAAAAGGACAAGGATAACAAACCTGGAATTTCTTCTTAACCACGTCTTTGGTGATATTGAAGACATGTTGGATGTCTCGGGAAGCGGTACGGGCTGATGTGATATCAATGGAGGCATTGAACATCTTGAGAATGTCTTGGTAGACATCGTCCTCGATGATTTTCATGGGACGATGATGAAGAGCGAACCATTTGACATGGAGGGCACGAAGGCGGTGGGGGTTGAAAGTGCTGCCTCGAGCGAATTCAGCCACGGTCAATTGCCTGTCCTTCTCATGATCGTTGAGAGAAGCACATTGTTCGAAAGCATGACGCCTAAGATTACTGGTAGAATCATCGTGGCGGGTACGGGTGACAAATCGGTTGGGATTGGTAAGACAGCGAAACCGATATTTGATTATGCCACCTTCATTTATGATGTCGGGTGGCAGTTGGTAATGAGCATAGCATGGCGCTTCCCAATTTTTCATCTGCATCGCTGTGGCATTCTTCAGCCGGATCATAATAATAAGTGAAAGTTGAGTTATCTTACCAAGGATCTGTTCATTCGTCAACGCTTCATCAAACTTGGCCCGGAATTCCTCAGCCTTCGTAATCTTGGGCTTCTTGGGTAGCGAAGGTTGGGCCAAAGGATGTTCATCATCTGATAGAACTATGGCATCGTCTTGTTGGGACCGTTTTTTGCTGGGCATGGAACTGGATGACTTTGAAGCAGAGATTCTGGTTGGCGGCTTGGATTTGGACATGAGGTTAGAGAACAAGGAAGTCGAGAAAAAATTGAACACACCCAGGGCCATTTTATACCCAGAGAAACGTGATAAGAACAATGACAGTCGACAAACAACCAACCAGTTTGGGTATGTCAAAGCGTAATGTTGAAAATTTCAGACTCAGCGTAGAGGTTGGCAGGTTGTGAGATATTCAAACCCCGAATATAAGGAATAAGAAAAGAAAAAACAAAAAGCCAAATACGTACTCCATTATTACCCGCAAATGAAAGATGGAAAGAGATAGACCGGCAGAATAGAGCAAAGGAGCAGACTCATTTTGCTCTGCATACCAAGCTGCGCAAATGCAAACATTCTTGGACTTGAGGTGTTTCACAGCCCGAGTCAGATACTCACCAGGCCCACAGATCGATGAATCTGCATTAGAAACCGAAAAACTCAAAAGTGAGGATAGGGACAATGGGTTGAGCGAAATTTGATGCAAGAGAAATCCAGTGATTGAGTGCGGATGAGTGAATGCCTTTGGTCAGCGGTGAACCAAGCTGCACAAAGCATACTTAGTTTACTGAGTGATCAAGCTGCACATAGCATACTTGGACAGGCCGACGCAAAGTCAAAACCGGTGGTTAGAAGTAAAAAGCGGAAGCAATTAAGCTTAAGGTTCATTAAAACTTAAACCTTAAAGTCAACTGTACAGTTTAGATATGCCGATTGCTATGTCTAATGCTAGCGCGGCATCCCTGACTCCAAAAAAAAATGATAAATTCTATATTGGTAAGCTACTTGGCTTGGTGATACTTACAAACTATCAGCTAGCTTGAATTTTGGATTTTCACCCAAGTACTCGTACAATACTTGTGGCTTGCAAAGTTCCGACCTGTGACCTGACTACTACCCGTGGGAATCAGGTACCTGGAACCGTGAGTAAAGTACCTGTGAGTTTTTCAACGGATCTACTCATAGGTACTTGTCAATGACCCCGACTCGTGTCACTCTCTAGCTTATAGCGGTGAGTCCTCATTTATTTTTATGGGTCTTTTCAAACCAATAAAATCAACTGTATAGTGTATCGTGACTCCGAATACAGGTAAAACACTTCCTGCAACTATTCTGTGATAATTCTTGGGCTTGACGCTAACACAAATGTTGGAACATTAGATCTGTATCTCTCAATGACCAGCTTTTATGCTAAATGTAAGTCACAATTTTTTGATATGATCACACATATTCATCAAATTTCAAACTGAATAAGTCTTCTCGAACTCACTGCTTGCCTCGTAAGTTATATGTCATTGAATCCGTACTGAAACTTTATTTGTATATACTTACACTGTGACTGCACCTATTCGGAAGCTTGAATGGACGGGGTCCCTTCAGTCCCTTCAGGATACCTGCTCCACCCACAAGTGTATTTGGCAACACCATCAACACTGAACTTCAATTTGCTGTAAACATCACACAGGTATCTTATATTCAATGTGTTTCAGTTCTCAAACTCTAGACTTTTTGTATGAAATTCCAACGCTGACACATTCCTTTCATTCTAGACAACTGAAACATCCATTGACAGCATACACCAGCTTTCCAGAGGTGACTCTAGAATAAGAGAACTGGGAGCTGAAAGCACAAATTCCCATGGCCAGTTTAAGTCTAGGACAAGTGTTCATGAGATGCAGCATGCAGGCAGCAGCTTACAAGTATTGTAGAGAGAGAATCAGATAGCATGGAGAAATTTCACACTCAAGGATGAGAAATACAAAGTTTAATTGAGGTAGTTTGAATGCTATTATAGATAGGAGTCTGTCATGAAATCCTACCACATATTTGCATAGTAATCTGGTACATAGCTGCCCCTACTTTCAAAAGATCGCCAACACGCGTGGCAATCAACGAGGCCGGATGTGGAATGGGCAAGTGCCCATCAACTGTTACTGGGCCAGGGAATTCAATGCCCCCAGTTCAGATAGGATCACATCAGTTGACCAACTCAGGTTTAAAGAAGATTCCATCGTAAACTCCGGCCTCGTAATGTTAGAATTTCCCGCTGAACAAATTGCTAGGCTCATCATGGAGAGCCGACAAGTTTCCGCATTGATATGATCAGGAGGAGGAGGAGGAGGAGGAATCTATTAACCGGACTTGTCACAAAATCTGGACGCCAGGTCCGGGAAGCATCCCGATGGCAGCTAAGTACATCATTGTTCCCGGGACCACCCATCCCCTGCACAGATGAGCTTCCCAGCCCTGACTCTGGGGTAGATCTGCCGGAAATGAGTGGCCGCAACGGACACAGGAAAAGGATTAACTACTCGTCACACTACATACTACAAATACAGAATAGGACACTATCTAATGTCTATACCCTGGTGGGACATGTAATGGAAATCAAGAAGAACAGTCGGAAATTACGAGGCCCCTTAAGGGACTCGTCCTTTAAACCTGCCTCGCTCGTAGGCTTATTTTCCATTACACAAACCCATTTGGCATATCGAATTCAATAATCTTATCTCCTTCCCATCACGTGATAAGGCCTCGCACATGCCGCGCGAAAGCGGTGGCCCATTTTCTTAATCTTGTTTAGGTATCACTACAAGCATTAGATCTCTCTGATCGTATGTAGGAGTGTGACAGATTTGAATGAATTCAAGAAGAGCCGATGGTTTGAGCGGGGCTGGAGTCCTAGTGTTCCAACGGCGCAGCTGAAGCCGGCTCAAAAAGCGGGCTTGAGCCAAGCCGTGACAAGCCAAGCCATTTATTCGGCTTGTCAGCTTTCCCTATATCTCATTCGCTTGGCTTGGCTCATTAGCCGGCTTCAAGCAGCTAGAGCCGTATATAAAATTAGTATCTGTTTATTACGAAGATGAGGAAATTACATATAAGAAAAATGAATGAACGGCAAAATTTTCGATGAAACGTCACGGGAAAGTTATAGGAGATCTTGGGTAAGACCTCAACGGCTTTAGCTGATGGCTAAGCTCAAGCCAGCCGAGCCGAGCCCTAGCTGAAACTTTAATTTGGCTGGGCAAGCCATAACGTGACCAGCCCTAGCCGAGCCGAGCCTAGCCGAGCCGAGCCGTTGGAACACTAGGCTGGACCCTTCAGGAGCTGATTGCTCCTCGATTCATAGTATTTTTGGATCAGGAATGGAGCATGATTGGGACTCGATTCAGCATGCGGCATATTGTGTCAGAAGTGACTTCTATTCCAGTCAACATTTTTGAGGCTGGACTAGTTGAACACTACAGTATTGCACAAAAGATGTCGTGGGCTGCATCCAAGAAAATAACACGAGAAGAAGACATGGCATACTATCTCATGGGGCTTTTTGGGGTGAACATGCCCCCAATATATGGGGAGGGAGGAGCAAAGGCCTTTATGCGATTGCTTGAACAGGAGATTATCAAGCATTCGGATGATCAAAGTATCTTTGCCTGGGTCGCATCGCAGGATTATCGACGAGACAGAGGATTGTTTGCTAGTTCTCCTTCATAGTTCATGTCTTCTGGTGAAATTCGCGAGTCTAACCCAGAATGAGAGAAGGGTCCATTCAGTATCGGTATCATTAGAAGTAGAAGTATTGTTACATAAAAGGGTTGAGTTGATTGACCGTACTTCCTCCCTTGTATCCTAAAAATAATGGTGATAAGGGAAAGGTTATAAATAATCATTGAAATTTTTCGCCGGCAATGTTCACATGCTATTTTCCCCTTCCGTTTGTTCGCAGAAGAAGAAACTGCTTTTGGAACCGGTGCTTGTTTTTTGATTATAGTACCTGACAACCCACGAAATGAGACCCATAATAAGACCCATCGAACTCGTGCTGCGACATGATGATTTGATACCATGCATCAAACAATACCAATCTTTTGATTTAAAAGACTGCCATGTTTTTCTGTCCTTGTCTGGTACTCCAGCCTCGCTTCACCATGAACTCCAATGATCCTTTCCAACCTGTCGACCTTGTCCTTACCACGGACGAAACCGAATTCTTTCTTGCGACTCTGGGCCTGGACAATGTTGACGAGCTCAAGATGCATATTATAAACATCCAAAAAGAAGCCCTTGAAGTATCTATTCCTCCAAAATGACCAAAAAACTAAGTCTCATCGAATTTTAGATATTTTCGTACCCTTGCATTCGTCGATTTGACTTTATAAGGTTAACTCCAATCTATCGTCTATACACATTACTTTGGTGATAACACAGCTCCAGGTTTAAAATGACAAAACATCCGCAATATAAGAAATCCATTGAGTATATGAACGTCAACAAACAAGCGGTTTTCCTGGACATGGGCTGCTGCTGCAAGTTGATTTTAACTCACTCAATCAAGTACATTAACTCATCTCCGCCCAAGTCGGGACAGATGTTCGAAAGGCAATCGCTGACGGATGTCCAGCTGAGAGAATCATTGCCTCAGACTTACGCCAAGGTAAGAACGTTTCGCTATATCCCCTCCAATTTATTTATCAAGCCTTCCAGAGTTCTGGGATCTAGGAAACAAATTATTCAAAAGTGGACCCGAGACTTTACTTTCAACATTCATTCAAGGAGACGTGCTCGACCCTTTGTTTATTCCTGGCAGCCAACAACACACTACCACCGATTCTGCCGGTCTGAGTCCTACTGACTTGAAAAGCCTCACAAATTTTTCTCCACTCGTTGGCCAAACCACCTTTATCCACGCCTCCGATTTCTTCCATCTCTTCACCGAATCAGACCAGACCAAAGTTGCACAGCAGCTAGCATCACTTCTCTCTCGGACATCCGGATCGATGATCTTCGGCTCACACGCGAGTCGTCCCGAAAAGGGTTTTCGAACTGAACACCCTGGTACTTCCGGTCCTGGTTATCTCGGAAGTCGCATGTTTTGTCATTCACCTTCGAGCTGGAATGAAATGTGGGAGGGTGTCTTTCCCCCCGGTACTGTTCGTGTGGGGGTGAAGCTGGTTGAGCGGGTTCGGGAGGAAATAGCTGCTACTCCTGATGTAAAGTTTTATCGATTGGTGTGGAGTGTTACTGTGCTGTGACATACAAGGATAGTATGATCAATTTACGATCTACTGCTTTAATTCATGTATGTTTGTACGATATCTATGAAGGAATACAATATATACATATAGCTGCCTACTTTCTAAAACCAATTTTCAGCTGAACAAATTGTCAGGGGCTATCGTAGAGCGCTGACAAGTCTTCACACTAGTATGATCAGTACAAAAAACCGGTTAAAATTTTTTTTGGGTATCACTACAAGCATTAGATTTCTCTGGTCATATGCTACTACAAGTACAATCTTAAGATACATCCACGGATTTTTTACAAATACAACCCAAGTCTTGAAAGAAAAAAACCGACAAGTGTCCGAGTCATCGACTTGTTTAATCAACCTCTTCAACGCTGGGTTCATCTCCCGAAGGAGCCCCTTCCGGGAAACCTCCCACTGTACCGGACAGCTTTTGCATAATCGGACTATAACAGTGAAAAACGAAGTCAATAACGTCTCAACACCAACACCAAAAATAAAGAAATTACTCACTTTGCAATACCCTCCAGCTCTTCCTGCTTCTCTTGATACTCCTCCATCGAAGCCTCTTGCGAGCTATCAAGCCAAGAGATAGTCTCGTTGATTACACCTTCGAGTTTGGACTTGTCGGAGGCAGCGAGTTTGTCCGCGAGCAAACCAGTCGTGATGTTGTTACGCAAACCGTAGGCATAAGATTCGAGTCCGTTCTTGACATTGATACGAGCAGCAGCGGCCTCGTCCTCAGCTGGGATAAGGAAAAATTTGGTCAGTATTTTATGAAGGATGGACAAAAAAAAAACAGAAAGGAGTTACACACCTTTGTACTTCTTAGCCTCGCTAACCATCCTCTCGATCTCCTCTTTCGTCAACCGTCCCTTATCATTGGTTATCGTAATGCGGTTTGACTTGCCCGTTGTCCTATCAGCAGCAGAGACGTTCAAAATCCCATTGGCGTCCAAATCGAAAGTGACCTCAATCTGTGGAACATTACGAGGAGCTGGTGGGAGATCAGACAAATCAAATTTGCCAAGCAAGTTGTTGCCCTTGGTTCGAGGACGTTCGCCCTCAAAGACTTGGATCTTGACGGCGGGTTGATTGTCAGAGTAGGTAGAGAAGGTCTCTGACTTTTTGGTTGGAATGGTGGTGTTACGTTTGATGAGAGGAGCCATCACCCCTCCAGCGGTTTCGATACCGAGGGAAAGAGGAGCAACGTCAATGAGTAACAAGTCTGAAGTCTTCTCAGTAGTATCACCAGATAGGATAGCAGCTTGTACAGCCGCACCGTAAGCGACAGCTTCGTCAGGGTTGATGCTCTTGTTGGGTTTTTTGCCGTTGAAGAAATCGGAAATGAGCTTGACGATTCGAGGGATACGAGTGGATCCGCCGACGAGGACGATGTCGTTCACGTTGGCGTTGTGAATATTGGAGTCGCGAAGGACCTTTGTAATGGGTCCAAGGGTGCTGTGGAAGAGATCTTGGCAGAGTTCCTCGAAACGAGCGCGGGTGATGGAAGTGTAGAAGTCGATACCCTCAAAGAGAGAGTCAATTTCGATGGTGGTTTGAGCAGCGGATGAGAGAGTGCGCTTGGCACGTTCAGAAGCGGTACGGAGACGACGGAGAGCACGAGCGTTGGTAGAAAGATCTGTAGAAAGCGGTAGTTAGTAGGCGTGCAATAAAGATAAAAAGCGTGAAAGCGCACCTTTCTTGTTCTTCCTCTCGAACTCCTGTACAAAGTGATGCACCAGACGGTTGTCAAAGTCCTCTCCTCCTAGATGTGTATCACCGGCGGTAGCCTTGACTTCAAAAACGCCGTCCTCGATAGTAAGAAGAGAGACGTCGAAAGTTCCTCCTCCGAGATCGAAAATGAGGGCGTTGCGTTCACCAGTGACTTTTTTGCCGAGACCGTAAGCGATAGCCGCGGCAGTGGGCTCGTTGATAATACGCAAGACATTGAGACCAGAGACTGTCCCGGCGTCCTTAGTGGCCTGACGTTGGGAATCGTTGAAGTAGGCGGGAACGGTAACGACAGCGCTGGTGACGGTAGTACCGAGGTAGGATTCGGCGGTTTCTTTCATCTTGAGGAGGACCATGGAGGATATTTCTTCGGGCGACTAGAAGATAGAGTTAGTATGAATACACATTATAACAAAAAAGAAATATGAGGACACGTACGAATTCTTTCCTCTCAGCACGGTACTCCACCTCGACATAGGGCTTTCCGGCTTTGTTTACGACCTTGAAAGGGAAGTGCTTGATGTCCGACTGGACTTCAGCGTCGTCGAACTTTCGGCCAATGAGACGTTTAGCATCAAAGACCCTAGAGAAAAAGGTAAGATAGTTAGCGCGAATTGTCATGTGAAGACCGTGAAAGAGACATACGTGTTGTGAGGGTTCATGGCAACCTGGTTTTTTGCGGCATCACCGATGAGGCGTTCGGTGTCAGAGAAAGAGACATAAGAGGGCGTCGTTCGGTTGCCCTGGTCGTTGGCGATGATTTCAACTTGGTCATTTTGCCAGACACCGACACAAGAGTAGGTGGTGCCCAGATCAATACCGACAGCTTTTGAAGACATTATCGTTACGGGAGCTCGGTGAAGAGTTGGTAAGAGTAGATTGTGTATGGATGCGTAGAAGACAGAGATGAGAAAGTGACTGTGTTTTGAAGTTCCTGGATCCATCTTACCCGAAAGTTCGGTGGGTACCTGGAAGTTTCTTCCATTATCTCTAGTCTTCTAATGAAAGGATAAAGGTTTTTTTGACATGCCAGCGGTAATTGACGTTGTTGTATCGTAGTTCGGTAACATTCTCGACCATTCCTTGGTTTTCGAGGTCTTAGGAGATGATGCGAGTGTCGACGCCAATCTTTGAAGTCGAAGCTGCAGTCTGGGACGAAGAAGCACTTTAAGGAGGAGGAGGTCCTTGAGTTGCGCGGACGTCACACTTGGTCACAACACGCGGTAGCGTGACGCTGGTAGCATGGGTGACACGGTGACGGAGTAACGTTCCTCAATTTTGGGCGTTTGCGCTCAAATTGGACTATGGAGGAAACGCATTGAAGAGGGGCCGGTACTACACCTAGCCTTTCTCAGAATTTCTACCTTGCAAGACCAGCGTTACGCGTTACGAAAAAAAACAAAGGTTTATTCTTACGTGAATAGTGACGTTACCACGTGCTCGGCGGCCCGCCCTCAGACACAGCAGAGGATGGGCGTCAGATAACTACCACCGTCGTATCGTCTTACCTCTCAATTGTTCATGTACTAGGGATGCCAAACTCACAAAATCTTTCTGTACAACACTTGGTCGATGAACTTGTGCGAACGCTTAAGTCCGGAGGCCACCAGTAAGTCATCGTCTTGATTGGTCAGTGCTCCAGTACTCGTAACTCAAACGAATCTTTCAGATATTTGACTGAAGCAGAGGTCAGCCGAGTCATTTATCCTGACTTCTGCGTATACTAGAGTTCTTACTGGAATATTATATGCCCTAGATTGTCAAAATAGAGAGGAAGCTGCAAATATCTGTATCAATACTGCGCGGAACTCGAAACTCCCTACAAAAAATACACCAACTTCCTCGCGAGATATTGACCATGATTCTTCTTAACGTCCGGGAAAAATACCTGGCTTCATACCTGCGCGAGAAGAGGACCCCTTTTTCCATTCCGAATGGATGTCCTTGCTCCACGTATGTCGCCATTGGAGAGGAATCATTGCTGCTTGTCCGATGTTCTGGACAAGAGTTGATAGTGGTTTCATGCCAGGCAAATTCTTGCAACGCTCCCAGTCTGCCGACATAGACATATATTTGGGTTACAATCAGCGCAAACCTTTCACCTCAGAACTGATGGAAAAACTGCTGCCTAATATTGGTCGGTTCAGGCAGCTACATCTGGACGAGTCAGCATGGAATGGAGCGGGAGACCTTCTTTCCCAATTGAACGTCTCTGCACCAAAGTTAAGGAGTATGGCCATAATCTCCAATAAACCTCCATTCATTTTGCCGGTCCTGGCACAGACGTTCTGCCTTCCATCTTCAATGGAGAAATGCCATCTCTCAAATTGCTTCTTTTGACATACTATACGAGCTGGCCGTCTGGTTATTTTCGGAACTTGACTCATCTGTGCTTGTTGGATCAATGCAATGTGCAGCCCAATAGCAGGCCGTCTACTTCGGAATTCTTGGATTTTCTGGAAATGTCTCCTCAGCTGGAATATCTTTTCCTGGGAAGAGCAGGTCCTACTCGGCCAAACGACCACGATCTTCCTGTCACGAGCCCTGATCGCATAGTTCACCTTAATTCACTTCGGAGGTTAGACCTAGATGGATGGCAGTCCAAGGACGCGATCTCTAGATTCCTATCACATTTATCCGTTAATCCGTTCACTGGACTCCATATATGGGGTATTTATCCTCCAACGCCCATTGACACGGAGGTGGGATGCTTCTTTCCAAATGACTCTTCCATGCTTCCCAATCTCAGAAACATCAAGAAATTTTTGTTGATACGCGACGACATGTACATCCCAGGACATCACTTTTCGCTACAGGACTCGAAACTTTTTATTCGGGGTCCTCTCACGTATCGGGATTTAGAAAGCATATTAGACCACTGTGATCTTGATCAAGTGGAAAACTTTCTCGTTCGTGACTGTGTTGACCCTGGTAAATATCCTTTTACTGTACAGCAGTGGAGGAATATATTGAGGAAAATGCCTAACCTGACCGAACTCAGCCTTATGCATTTTGGGATGCCACATTCCATCATGACTCGGGTTATTTTGTCGGCTTTGTTTCCTAGCAGTGCGGACCTCGATGACAGTTCCGGCATAGATGCGGCACCTAGGGATGATGCCTCACGGGACTCAAACCCTGGCTTCGAATTGCTGTCTCCCTCTCTTTCTACCATATACATCGAACAAGATCCCACACCTCCTGTTTTATTCATTAGTGGTCTAGCTGATGCGCGAGCTCGACGAGGTCTACCTCTGCAAAAACTGCACATGGTTTATCAAAAGTTGACTCCTGCTCCATCTCATAGGCAATCTGATTCCGGAAGCGAGCCTAGCATCTCTAACGCCGAGGAAGACTTCAATCAAGCCATTCAAAAAGAGTTCTCTATACTAAGAGAACATATAAAAGAGGTAGTCGTGGACAACGACAGCGACTTCATGACTCCCTTTGACGTTTTTGATCCCAAATATGGACCTTGGATTTACTTTGCTTCACATAGAAGCCCGAGACGATAAGTAGATATATTTCATTATGTCTCTTATGTATTTTGTGACTGCGACTTCTTTTCGTGATTGTACAATAGCATACGAAGGTACTAGGAGAGAAAGTGAAATTCATGAATCATCTTTATTCCAACTCGCTCTGCAGTATTTCCTCAAGGTTGAGTATCCGTGACTCAAAACAGGCAACAAAGGGATCAGGTTTAATACCTACCGCCACTGAGACTGGTTTCATGTCAATTGGGTTCTGGGGATCTTGTGTAATTGTGAACGCCCACAATAACAAGACTTACATGTTGTGAGGGTTCATGCTGTTTTTGGCGGCATCACGATTCGTTCTGCGATACACAGACCCAACACCGACAGCTTTTGAAGATATTATTGTTACGTGAGCTCGTTAGTCTAGAGTTACTAGTTAGAGTAGATTGGGTAGGGATTTATAAAAGATAGAGAAACCGAGGAAGGGAGGGGACGCCTCCAGTGACTGTTTTATAAGTTTGCAAAGCTACTGTACTCGAAAATTAGGTGGGTTCTCACATCGTGTATGTATTTGTTAGTAAAGTACTTAAGTTCATTTAAGCTTTGTGAAGCTACCCTAATCAAGAAATTTCCTGCACCTTCTTTAACTGCTCACTCATAAGTGGACTACTGGAAGCGAGTCCAGACATTGCTTGGACAATCAGATCAAAAGACTTTTGGTAATCAACCAAACGAGGATCCTGTAGTCCTCTTCCTCGCAGACGATAAAGTTCAGTAACGAGAACATGGACAACCTTAGGCCATAAGATCTACAGATGAAAGATTAACAGTTTTCGGAAGACAGACAGAGGGTGAATGTGCACGTACAGCCATGATTGAATCAATGAATATCACACCTCTCCCGTCGACTAAGCCGATCATCTTTGCGGACTCATTTGCTGCTTCTAACTTCAATTTGTGAGTCCTCGTCTGTTCATCTGAGCTTGAACGGCTGGTATTCTCAAAGAGGGTATACAGTTGAATGATAGCAACTCGAGTGACAGTATGGATCACAAGCAACTCTCTCTTCTTGGAACCGGAACTCGAAGCTTGAGCAGAAATAGAGTTAGAAGGAGGGGTGTCTTGAATGGAACTAATGGATGGAAGTTGAGACATCAATTGGGTTACAAGCCTCGTGAGATTGTTCAAGACACTCAGGAAGTCTGGGGCAGACAAGGTTGGGCTTGGGCTGGGAGAAGATTGATTCCGTTCATACCGGTTAGTAAGCTCAAATACTTGTTCAAACAGGATGCAGGCTTTAGCATATAGAGCTAATGTAGAATGAGCATCGTCTTGATGGTTGGCTAAGAAACGTTGAATAGTAGAACTGTTACGAGTGGCAGGGGTCAGGTTCACCTAGCATTATGCCAGATTGATAATCAGCCTATCACTTGCGAGACTAACAATAACTCACCCATGGCCAAGGTGTATCGATCCTCATCGCAGGTTTCCAGTATGGAAAACTGGAACCATACCCCTCAACGGCTGCCCAGCGACTATTTAGAGCTAATAGAGACCTTGCGCAGAGCCAACCGTTGCCAACCGTTGCGCAGCCGATGCGCAGATTTGGCTGAATATGACGTCAAATTTCAATTCAAATCTGCGCAACGGTTGGCGACGGTTGGCTACGGTTGGCTAAGCGCAAGGTCTCTAATACCGTCCAAAATGCATTGATACTCTGAGTTTCTTCCTTTTGTTCATGGAACTCAGGCTGCGGAGCTTCAGAACCAGACAGAAATACTTCAGTGGCGTGATTGTTTCTGCCTAAAGTCATCTGCATCTGGCTTCGTCCGGAAACGATCTCTTTAGACCGAATACGATGCATTTTTGTTCCTAAGACAAGAGCAATTGCAATGGTCACAGAGTATTTTCCTTCTAGTTTACGACCTGTGTGAAAGTAGTATTGTGCAAGAAGGACGTGAGATTGGATTGCTCCGAGGACTTTTCTGTGAGGATAATTTGAGGTCGCACTGGGACCCGGCATAGTGCTGATAGGGGAATTTAGAATATGAGAGACGCTTCCCTGCGCTATAGAGAGAAATCCAGGCTCAAGAATAGTTACTTGAGGAGAAGTTGAAAGGTGAGAGCCCAATAAGAATATCACATGTATCAATGCTGGAGTGACCGGTACAGCTCCAGCATCACTGGTCCCTTGCGAAGGATTCGGAGTCGTCATTATGGTATTGCAAACTTCACTCAGGTCCAAAAAGAACCCGAGTTCATTTGCATAGGGAATGAAAGCAGACAAGCTGGGATTTGTATTGAAACAAGACGGTCAACACTGTTTTGTAGCTGTGGAAGAATAACTTACAGATTTTGACGCAGTTGCAGTGGTACTTCCCCAAATTTAAGAGCGGGTGGGACCATGCGTGGTGCTAATCTTGCTTATCAGTCTGTTTCTTTTTACATTTAACGCAGAAAACAAGAATATACAACCTACCCCATACATATTGCATTTGTGTAGCGGTGGGTGTTTGAAGATAGGGATCGTGGAGAACGACACTACCGTTCGTCTGCTCTGTGGCAAGGGAAGTTTCTCGTTCTTGAATCCGGCTTTCTAGCTCTCTGATTTGTCGCTCCAGATATTCTATTTCTGAATAGTCTCGAACAGAATATTCACAGTCACTGAAACGACCACTCGAACGTTCGCAATTAGAACATTTAGGAAGAGCGCCATCACATTTCTGGTATGGATTCAACTGTCATTAGTCTAGATAAGCCATGAACTAGTGGGTTGCCTTACAATCCTACGATATCTGGTACATCTAGAAGTCAGTTCTTCAAGTTAAAAAATCACTTTGAATTTGAATATACCTGCAATTGGAACATGCCCCTCCTCGTGGTATCCGTTGCAAAGTGTTTCCTGACATTTACGCAATCAGGAGGGTAAACTTTCAAACTCGTAGAGTTGAAGAATAGGTTGAGTTGTCTTTTCGTCCTCACTCAAGACATGATCTTTTATACATGAATTGCCTTCCCCCTGAAAGATTCAATCTTCAGCACGCTTGAATTCAATTCTTTTTGGATCCATAATCCAACCATGAAGATCAAAGGCCTTCCCTATCATAATGAAGTCAATTTCGCATTCAGGAAGGAAAGCCACCCTGAAGATTTTCCAAGAAGATTCAAAGGAGATTCGGGTGGTGTCTCTTGACGTTGAGATCAAACCTGAATGCATGGGCATATCATAAAGACTTTGCCTCGTCGGGTTAATATGATAAATTGATTCACAAACGACTCCGACGGGAAAGCGATCCGACGAGCGGCGTGCAACAACTTGAAACCATCTGTCATATAAGGAGTACATGATCGAAACAACACCTCAGCTAAGAAAAGATCCATGTAGAAGAAACCCAAGATTGCCAGTGCTACAATGACACAGCACACAGGACCCATCTATCCAAGTTGAATCCCAGCTTCCAAAACCACTCGTCGTCGATTAAATTAGGTGCCCTCTAGCTAGAACATTCATAATACTCGACGTTCCCTGACAACTGTCCATCAGTGTCTCAGCCGATGATCACAGCTGACATATCGACAAAAGTGCTACTAACCCTCAGAAGAAACAAATTTTCAATAAAATTCAACGGTTTGCACAAGGTACGTTCAATATCCGATACATGCTATGCTACCTGTATGATTATAATTATGGAATCCGCGCCACTTGAATTAGATTTATGTGTAACGTGCCGGTCCGGAAGTTATGTTTGGTCTGACAGCCAAGAAGAGCAAAAGAAAAAAACTGACTGTTAAAATTTATTAAAGCAGCCAGACAGGATGTTATATGAATCCAAGAGACATCGAAGGCAAAGAAAAGAATTGACTTTTTTTTTTTGTGAAGTACAGGTAGAGTACTACAAGAGAATCTCAACCAATCTAGTCTTGTGCCTACGGAGAGTGGGACGCTATTGATGGCACTTTTTTGCCTGCAGATATCCAGCCCTTTCCATCTTTTCTTCCCGTTCTTAGTTCATCATTAATTTGGCCTGTCCGCTTCTTCGCCAATGGCAGATTTTGATACGTGTTAGGACCTTATTAATTTTTAAACTTGTGCCGGCTGGAATGGAAGGCTTCCTCAAGACAAAGTTACTTTGAATCTCTAGTGATAATGGTTCCTTGACCCTCTTGCTTCACATGACTCGGATCCAATCCCTCACGTTTCACTGAAACGTTCGGGCACCACGTCAATTTTGGTGGAACCAGTATTGCAAAACTGTTGAGACATTTGTATACTCATTACCTATCTTGCATGCGTCCCCTGCCTGCTCACACTAAAGAAAAAATCAGACAGTCCCACAATTCCGTTCATGACCGTTCCATCAAGAGAACAGTTGGGTCTTCCCGAAAATGGTTTATGCGAATTTTCAAGTGAGTTGGATCAGGGAGGTTTTCAAAATTCTTATGGTTCCCCCAAGATTTGCAAATGCTTCCGGGAAAGTTTTATCCCCTTGCATTCAAGTTTCACTTCCTTTTGAGTCATTGACGGGAAGGAGGTGGATCTTACAGATTACCATCTTGCTGCTATGTAGCTTCATTGCCAATATAAAAAAAGAGTGGGCCATCAACTTCGTGTGGCTACTAGTTACAAGGCTATTGTGAGGCCCGTAAGGGACTTGTCCTTACTAAACTTGACCACAGAGGTTCCTACGTACTTACCCCATTTAGATATCAGTAAACTACCGGGCCTCGCCAGTCACCGCGAAGTGATGGCCCACATTGTTAATGGTAAGACATTGCATACCATTAAAGTTTAAATCAGCAAATGCCAAAGGACCAGTTCAGACCTGGGTGTCCTGCTCAAAATGGAGGTAGTCTGAATGAGTGTGTAAAGATAAGATTCATTCTGAAATATGCTGTAACATTGACCAGTTTTGTTTTTTCCTACTCATGATTCTTATTTACTTGTGGCGTTGAGCTAGAGAAATCGTGATCAGAAACGTCATTACGGGGACTCATTTTGGTAGGTTATTACCTCAGCATGCTTTTGTCAGTCTCAGTCTAAGGTCCGGGGCCAACGGCCTCGTAGACGTACATGCCACGCGAAGCCTATTTTCTTTTCATAAAGAATGAGACAGCTTTGCTCGGCAGATAGGCA
The DNA here is from genome assembly GCA_004369135.1 of Dendrothele bispora CBS 962.96. NCBI lineage: Eukaryota > Fungi > Basidiomycota > Agaricomycetes > Agaricales > Dendrothele > Dendrothele bispora. Next base: position 23,630 of record ML179281.1, on the reverse strand, counting down.
ATGCCAGGGCCGTTGCTTCATCCACATGGTCAACTAGGAGTCACGCTAAGCGGGAACCTGATTTTTGCGTTACACTGTTGCGTGTTGCGTGTCGGATTTGCGTGTCAGTATTTGCGTGTTGCGTGAAGTTGCGTGTTTGCGTGTTGCGTGTTTGCGTGTTTGCGTGTTGTGTGTTTGCGTGTCAGTATGTCGGATTGATGTGTTGCTGGGTATAACCATGTAATTTCCATTATAACTAGGCTAATAAATAAGTATACCCAGTATTTCACAGTCATTTGTTGGGGTTTAGATACTTAGGTATTCGATAAATAGCAGAAGTAGTGTTCAAATGAATCTATACTACTCTAATTATAATACTTATACAGTAACCCAAGAAATCATTAGAGACCTTGCGCTTAGCCAACCGTAGCCAACCGTCGCCAACCGTTGCGCAGATTTGAATTGAAAATTGACGTCAGATTCAGCCAAATCTGCGCATCGGCTGCGCAACGGTTGGCAATGGTTGGCTCTGCGCAAGGTCTCTATTAGTTCACAAAGTTATGTATTTCTTATCTCATACGAAGTCAGGAAACCTGAGGGTGCACTGGTGTGTATGTCAAAATCGAGTTGGAGTGCTTACTGATTACAATATTTCATGAAGTTTCAAAGATAAAAACATCTAACCGTTGAAAATGTCATGAGTGCTGACAACAAATCCAGTTCCACAAAGCCCATTTTCACTCCTAAAAGCTAGGTCATTTATTGGCACGCAACACACAAAGTCATGACACGCAAGTCCAAAAATTTGCGTGACTTTGCGTTTCACTTGCGTTTCAATGACATTGACACGCAAATGACACGCAAAGTCACGTGAGGTCCAAAACCTTGCGTGTTGTGTGTCGAAATTTGCGTGTCAATTGCGTGTCTGACAGTTTTTGCGTGTCTTTGCGTTCTTTTAGCGGGAGCTTATATTAGAAGTTTTGAACATGTTAAATGGTGTAGATTGATTAAGTACTGGGAAATATTGATCCCAATGTGTAGTATTCAACTGAATAAACCAAAAATGATAACAAATTCAACGAAAAAGTTAGGTTTTGTAAATTATTTACCATAAAAGAAAGAGAAAAATTATTCTTTACTCCCCTTTATCTCAAAAATATCAAACTGGATGTTCAAATGTTTAAAAGCCAAAATGTCTCATCATTACACAGTGGAAATTGGTACCAATACTTAGTAGGACTAACCATTCATTATAATCAATTACACTTTACACTCTTGAAGCATAATCACTATTAGACACTGGCAGCATAAGAACAGTCATGGTGCAACTAACATTTTTTACTGTTGTACTTAAATTATATTCTAAAAAACCTGGCACGCAAATATCCGACACGCAACACGCAAATTTTGACACGCAAGTCACGCACGACACGCAAGGTTGACACGCAAATTTCCAGGTGCCGCACACTAAGTTGTCTCGCTGAGCGCCACAAGTAAATAAAAATCATGAAAGGGAGTGGGCCATCGCTCCGCATCCCCGACTCCGACGAAAGGAGGAGGGACTGTTGTCCTCGAAAGTTTGATCCGTCCATTCCCGTTTGCTTTTAGGAAAATTATTTCCACGGTCTCGGATTATCCGTCCATTTCTGTTTGCCTTTCAGGAGATTTTTTCACATCTCATCGAGAATCCCCGACTCCGACTGAATAGGAGAAGGGACTCCTTGCTCGAGTGGTTTCTGCCACCACTTCCCTCTGCAGTTTTTTCCACACACTTGTAGTCTCTCCCACAGCTCTGGTGTTTTCTGAATAATTTTTTTGTCTCACTGAATGATCAGATGAGGAGCTTGAGTCTGGCAGTCTGACTATTGTTTTGAGCAGCCTATCTCAGTTCAATTATTTACTGTGCAAGTTGCTGCAATTTTTTGCAGTAGAATCTTTGGTCACACATTTATAAGAGACATGAAATGAGTACTAGTGAATACTGGGTGATAATTCATTTTTATGCAATGAAGTTGGCAGTGACTCTGAGCTCAAGTCTAGCAACAACGAGACCTCTGGCCTTGTAATCTCACTTTGGTGTGAAGTCGGAGTCGGGGATGCCGCGGTGCGGCGCTAAGATGGCTATTACGAGGCCGTAAGGTTTTGCCGAAGATAAATTAAAGTTTAAGACAACGTGGCTTACCAAATGGGGTTTGTACATGGCAGCTTCACAGCCACCAGCGCGAGTCAAGTTTAGGACGAGCCCTAAAGTTGGCCTCGTAATGAGTGGGAAAAAATAAAACTGGTCTATTTGTTACAGGTTGAATGTCTACCTCTACAAAAACTCCACATGGTTTATAAAAGCTTGACCCCTGCTCCATTCCACGGGCAATCTGATTCTGGAAGCAAGCCTAGCTTCTCTAACGCCAAGGAAGACTTTAATGAAGCCATTCAAAAAGGGTTCTCTATACTTAGAGAACACATAAAGGAGCTAGTCATGGATGACGACAGCGACTTCATGACTCCCTTTGAAATTTTTGATCCCAAATATGGACATTGGATCTACTTTGCTTCACATAGAAGCCCGAGACGATAAGTAGATATTTGACTTCTTTTCGTAATTGTACAATAACATACAAAGGTACTAGAAGAGAAAGTAAATCATCTTTATTCCAACTCGCTCTGCAGTGTTCCCTCAAGGTTGGTTATCCGTGACTCATAACAGGCAACAAATAGACTAGGTTTAGTACCTACCGCCCCTGAGACTGGTTTCATGTCAATTGGGTTCTGGGGATCTTGTGTAATTGTGAACGCCCACAATAACAAGACTTACATGTTGTGAGGGTTCATGCTGGTTTTTGCACGGCATTGGCAATCCGTTTGCCAGACGACGCAAGAGTATGTGACCTAGATAAATACCGGCAGCTTTGAAGGCATTATCGTTACGTGAGCTCGTTGGAAGTTAGTTAGAGTAGATTGAAATGGATCTGTGGAAGATAGAGAAACCGACGCCACAGTGACTATTTTATGAGAATGCGAAGCTACTGTACTCGAAAATTCAGTGGATGTCGGAGGTTTCTCCCATTTAAGTCATCTAATGAAAGGGAAAAGCGAAATTTTGACGTCGTCATTCAATATCGTAGTTCGCTAACATTCAAGAGGTCTTGGGAGAATCTGGGATGAAGAGATGATTTGAGGCCTTGCAGGTTTGGCACGGACATGCACAGTACTAACACTGGTTGGATGTTGAGGGTTGTCACAATACATCGCGGTAATGTGATGCTGCCATGTAACATGGGTGACAAGTTACAACAAAGAGCAAGCATTCATCCGTCTCTGCTCGAATGTGACCATTTGGTCAGGTAAAAAGGGTTCAAAGGGGGCCGTACTAAAGCCAAACTTTCCCAGAGCAAGGTCAGCTACGAAATGGAAGAGAACAAAACAAGCGTTCGTGTTACTTATTATCTTATACGTGACACGGTGAATGTCGTGACTTCCCGTCTCCCACGTGCCCGGTCCAGCAATTCCAGATGGGCGTTAAATATCTTATCTGCAACCACCATCGCATCATCTTACCTCAATCGTTCATGTACTAGGGATGCCCAATTCACAAAATATTTCTGTGCAACACTTGGTCGATGAACTTGTGGGAACGCTCAAGTCTGGAGGTCATAAGTAAGCCATCGTTTTGATTGGTCAGTGTTCCAGTGCTCAAACGATTTTCATCTCAGATATTTGACTGAAGCAGAGGTCAGCCGAATCATTTACCTTGACTACTAGTATTCTCACTGAAATCTCATATGCTCCAGATTGTCAAAATGGAGAGGAAACTGCAAAAATCTATATCGATACTGCGCGGAACTCGAAACTCCCTACAAAAAATACACCAACTTCCTCCCGAGATATTGACTACGATTCTTCTTGACGTCCAGCAGACAATGCCTAGCTTCATACCTGAGCGAGAAGAAGACCCCTTTTTCCATTCCGAATGGATGTCCTTGCTCCACGTGTGTCGTCATTGGAGAGGAATCATTGCTACTTGTCCAATGTTTTGGACAAGAGTTGATAGTGGATTAATGCCAGCCAAATTCTTGCAACGCTCCAGTCTGCCGACATAGACATATATTTGGGTTACAATCAGCGCAAACCTTTCACCTCAGAACTGACGGAAAAACTGCTGCCTAATATTGGTCGGTTCAGGCAGCTACATCTGGACGAGTCAGCATGGAATGGAGCGGGAGACATTCTTTCCCAATTGAACGTCTCTGCACCGAAGCTAAGGAGTATGACCATAATCTCCGATAAACCTCCATTCCATTTTGCCGGTCCTGGCACAGACGTTCTGCCTTCCATCTTCAATGGAGAAATGCCATCTCTTAAAATGCTTCTTTTGACATACTATACGAGCTGGCCGTCTGGTTACTTTCGGAACTTGACTCATCTGTGCTTGTTGGATCAGTGCAATGTGCAACCCACTAGCAGGCCGTCTACTTCGGAATTCTTGGATTTTCTGGAAATGTCCCCTCAGCTGGAATATCTTTTCTTGGGAAGAGCAGGTCCTACTCGACCGAAAGATCACGATCTTCCTGTCCCGAGTCCTGATCGCATAGTTCACCTTAGCTCACTTCGGAAGTTGGACCTAAATGGGTGGCAGTCCAAGGACGCGATCTCTCGATTCCTATCTCATTTATCCCTTAATACGTTCACTAGACTCCGTATATGGGGTATTTATCCTCCAACGCTCAATGTCACGGAGATGGGATGCTTCTTTCCAAATGACTCTTCCAAGCTTCCAAATCTCAGAAACCTCAAAAAATTTTGTTTGATACGCGACGACTATATTCCAGAACATTACTTTTCGCTACAGGATTCAAAACTTTTTATTGGGGGTTATCTCACGTATCGGGATTTAGAAGGCATCTTAGACCACTGTGATCTCGATCAAGTGAAAGACTTTCTTGTTCGTGACTTTTTCGGCCCTGGTAAATATCCCTTTACTGTACAGAAGTGGAGGAACATATTCAGGAGAATGCCTAACCTGACCAAACTCAGCCTTATGCAGTTTGGGATGCCACATTGCATTATGACTCGGGTCATTTTGTCGGCTTTGTTTCCTGGTAGTGCGGACCTCGATCGTAGTTCCGGCATAGATGCGGCAACTAGGGATGATGCCTCACGGGACTCAAACTCTGGCTTCGAATTGCTGTCTCCCTCCCTTTCTACCATATACATTGAACAAGATCCCACACCTCCTATTTTATTCATCAGTGGTCTAGCTGATGCGCGAGCTCAACGAGGTCTACCTTTACAAAAGCTCCACATGGTTTATAAAAGCTTGACCCCTGCTCCATCCCATGGACAATCTGATTCTGGAAGTGAGCCTAGCTTCTCTAACGCCGAGGAAGACTTCAATCAAGCCATTCAAAAAGAGTTCTTTATACTTAGAGAACATATAAAGGAGCTAGTCGTGGACGACGACAGCGACTTCATGACTCCCTTTGAAGTTTTTGATCCCAAATATGGACATTGGATTTACTTTGCTTCACATAGAAGCCCGAGACGATAAGTAGATATTTCATTGTGTCTCTTATGTATTTTGTGACTGTGACTTCTTTTTGTAATTGTACAATAACATATAAAGGTACTAGAAGAGAAAGTAAAATTTATGAATCATCTTTATTCCAACTCGCTCTGCAGTGTTCCCTCAAGGTTGGTTATCTGTGACTCATAACAGGCAACAAATGGATTAGGTTTAATACCTACCGCCCCTGAGACTGGTTTCATGTCAATGGGGTTCTGGGGTCTTGAGTAATTTTGAATCCTCATAATAACAAGACCGTGAAAGAGACATACGTATTGTGAGGGTTCATACTGGTTTCTGGCGGCATCACTGATTCGTTCTGCCAGACATCGATGCAAGAGTATGTGGTGTCTAGATCAATACCGACAGCTTTTGAAGACACTATTGTTACGTGAGCTCGTTAGAGAGTTAGTTAGAGTAGATTGGGTATGGATCTGTAGAAGACAGAGAAAGTGAGAAAGTGACGCCCCCAGTGACTGTTTTATAAGTTTGCGAAGCCACTCTACTCAAAAACTCGCTGGGTGTCTGAAAGTTTCTCCAATTTTAGTCTTCTAACGTTGAAAGGGATATCGATAAAGCGTTTTTGACATTGTTGTAGACTTGTATCGTACTCCGGTGACATTCTTCACTATTCCTGAACTTTTGAGGTCTTGAGCTATGGTGCAAGTCTCGAACCAATCTTTGAAGTTAAAATCTGGGATGAAGAGATGCTTTGAGGCCTTTCAGGTTCGTCGCGGATAATGAAAAAAAGTGGGCCAACACGTTACAGCTAATTGCGAGATTCTATGAACAAAATCGAGGTTTCGTTCCCTAGAAAATTTGCTTATGGAGAAGTAATTCCGATGCTGCTTAGACCAATTTTGGTATTGTCCACCATCCTCGAGATCTCTGTAGGTGCCTATACCGACAGCCCTAGGGGTCTTCAAGGAATTTATTGGAGTCCTGGGACCGGTGCACATACTAAAATTGGTTTGGAATTAATACTAGCACATGAGGCCTCTCCACAAATAACGATAAGCACATTTTCTAGCGAACGAAAACTTGATCTTGTTCCTAGAATTTCGCAGTTAACTGTAACGCGCGTGGCGGTTGTTTCCATCAACTGTCACGAAAAGTCGACGTCAATGCCTTCCGGTCCAAACAGGACCACATCGGTAACCGTTCCTTCGTATGCGGTAGTGTGACGCTTGTAACATGAGTGACAAGTTACAATGAGAGTGTAACCGTTCATCCGTTTCTACTCGAATGTGATCACTTGGTGGGGTAAAAAACGCTCGAAGGGGGCCGTACTAATAGGTAAAGCCAAACTTTTCGTGTTGCAAGGTCAGCGTGACTTGTTACGAAATGGAAAAAAAACAAGCGTTCGTTTTATGGATGCGTGTGTCATGACTTCCCGTCACCCACGTGTCCAGTCCTCTTCAGATACAGCATTTCCGGGCGTTAAATAACTTATCTGCAACCACCATCGCATCTTACTTCTCAATCGTTCATGTACCAGGGATGCCCAAATCACAAATTATTTCTGTGCAACACTTGGTCGATGAACTTGTGGGAACGCTCAAGTCCGGAGGTCATAGGTAAGCGATCGTTTTGATTGGTCAGTGTTCCAGTGCTCCGGTGCTCAAACGATTTTCATCTCAGATATTTGACTGAAGCAGAGGTCAGCCGGATCATTTACTTTGACTTCTGCATATGCTAGTATTCTCACTGAAATCCCATACGCTCCAGATTGTCAAAATAGAGAGGAAACTGCAAATATCTGTATCGATACTGCGCGGAACTCGAAACTCCCTACAAAAAATACACCGACTTCCTCGCGAAATATTGACTACGATTCTTCTTGACGTCCAGCAGACAATACCTAGCTTCATACCTGAGCGAGAAGAAGACCCCTTTTTCCACTCCGAATGGATGTCCTTGCTCCACGTATGTCGTCATTGGAGAGGAATCATTGCTACTTGTCCAATGTTTTGGACAAGAGTTGATAGTGGGTTAATGCCAGGCAAATTCTTGCAACGCTCACAGTCTGCCGACATAGACGTATACTTGGGTTATAATCAGCGAGGACCTTTCACTTCAGAACTGATGGACAAACTGGTGCCGAATATTGGGCGGCTCAGGGAGCTACATCTGGATGTGTCAGAATGGGATGGAACGACGGATCTGTTTTCCCAATTGAACGTCTCTGCACCAAAGCTAAGGAGTATGACCATAATCTCCGATAAATCTCCGTTCCATTTTGCTGGTCCTGGTACAGAAGTTCTGCCTTCCATCTTCAATGGAGAAATGCCCTCTCTAAAAATGCTTCTTTTGACCCACTATACAAGGTGGCCATCTGGTTACTTTCAGAACCTGACTCATCTGTGCTTATTGGATCAATGCGATACGCAGCCTAACAGCAGGCCGTCTACTTCGGAATTTCTGGATTTTTTGGAAATGTCCCTCAGCTGGAATATCTTATCATTCGAAGAGCAGGTCCTACCCGATCGGAAGATCACGATCTTCCTGTCCCGAGTCCCGATCGCATAGTACACCTCAATTCACTTCGGAGGTTGGACTTAGAGTGGTGGGGATCTAACGACGTGATTTCTCGATTCCTATCTCATTTATCTCTTAATCCATCTACCGGACTGCACGTATACGATGTTTATCCTACGGTACTCGATCAATCGGAGACCAGCTCTTTCATTCCAGACGACTCTTCCAAACTTCTCAATCTCAGAAACGTCAGAGAGTTTTGGTTGACACGCGACGGCTATATCCCAGGACATCAGTTCTCCCTACAAGATTCGAAACTCTTTATCCAGGGTCCCCTCACATATCAGCATTTAGAAAGTATCTTGAACCACTGCGATCTTGATCGGGTGGAGGAATTCCTCGTTCGCGACTGGGAGCAACATCCTTTCACTGTTCAAAGGTGGAAGGATATATTCAGGAAAATGCCGAACTTGACCAAGCTCAGTCTTTTGCAGACCGGGATACCACATTCCATTACGACTCAAGCGATTTTGTCAGCTTTGTTTCCTGATAGTGCAGACCTCGATGATAGCCCTGGCACAGATACGACACTGAAGAATGATAGATCACAGCCTGAGGGCTCAAACCCTAGCTTTGAACTGCTGTCTCCCGCTCTTTCTACCATATATGTTGAACATGATTTCACGTTTCCTATTTCATTTATCAACGGTCTAGCTAATGCGCGAGCTCGACAAGGTCTACCTCTGCAAAAACTACACTCCGTTTACAAATCGTTGACACCTGCTACTCCTACTCTATCTGATCAGGGGAGCGAAATTAGTCTTTCCGATACCGAACAAGCCTTTGCTGAAGTCTACCGGAAAGAGTTTTCTATGCTAGAAGAACATATTAAGGAGGTAGTCTTCGACGATGATGATGGCCTTACGACCGTCTTCAAACCTTTTGGTCCCAAATATGGTTATTGGGTTTACTTCCCTTCACACAGAATCTCGAGAAGATATATATGAGTACTCTCATATGATGTTTATTTCATCGTGTGTCGTATCTATTTCGTGACTGTGAATTCTTTTTTGTAATTGTACAATAGCATACAAGTTAGAAAAATTTATGAATCATTTTTATTCCAACTCGCTCTGCAGCATTGCCTCAAGGTTGGGTATTCGTGACTGATAACAGGCGACGAATGGACTAGGTTTAATACCTACCGCCCCTGAGACTGGTTTCGTGTTAATGGGGTTCTGGGGATCTTGTGTAATTCTGAATGCCCATAATAACAATGCCGTAGCTATAAAAAGTGACCTGTATTACGCTTCAGGGGCCTAGAATTCGCATGAAAAGATTCTTCGACACAAACCTATTTGCGACGTGCTGGCCAGGACACACCCTTAGTGTCGTTCCAAAATTAAGTACCTTTTACTACGTTATAGGAAGCACAAGAGTCTCTACTCACCTTCTTCCAAAACCAAAAATGAGCGTGTGTTGTTCCTCGAAAAATTGACCGTCCTTGTCAAGCCAGCGATCAATTCGGAATTCTTCGGGTTCCGGGAAGACATCTGGGTCTCGACAGATAGACCTATATTTATATATCAAACGGTCTAATCAATACAGTTGTATACGGGATGATGATAACTACATACCAGTGGTTCCCTATTACCGTAGCACCCTTGGGTATGCAATAACCATTCTGGAGAAAATGCGGCTTTGAGAGATACCCCAGGAATGCGGTAGTACATAGCGCGTACCCAGAAAATATCTTTGGAAGCAACATGTGCAAATCCTGGACGAAAAGGTGCAAGCCGCGTGAACACTCTACCTCTCAATATTTAGTTGAATTCTCACCGGTACCACTGACAGCCCTCCATCTAAGAACCTCTGTGACAAAAGCCGATAATTTAGGAAGAAATTGCCGATTTTTGAATGTAGGCACTAACGATTTTGTCGGTTCAAAGACCCGGAAAAATGGAATATTTGTCACTTACGAGAATCACGACCCACGACCTCGTCAAGTTCCCTCTGTACTTCCGCTTGCGCCTCAGGGAAACAAGCAGAAGCCATAATGATAAAGCCGATAGAATTGGCAGTCGTTTCAGATCCTGCTCCAAACATGCTACCAGCTAGATACGCCATCTCATCGTCGTTAAGACCATGTGCGGGCTTGCTCTCAAGCAGAAATTTGCCAAAGCAAGGTTGACAGTCGTTTTTTGCCTGACAATAGCTAGTAAATGAATTGATCTTTGAATAATGGTCCATTTGTACTTACCGTCGCTTCTGCCACTGTGGATAACTGCCTTCGGTACAAAGAGAGCTCCTCCTGATGCCAGATACGAAGTGTTTTCACGAACATTGGAATGTACCTGGAGACAAGCTTTCAGATTTATACCCATAGTATTAATGACACGCTTACTGACTTTAATAATGGATGATGATCCACCAAGAATGTACCAGGTTGAGATGCTATACTCATCCGCTGTAACGTCCGTTGGATATCCAAGACTTCCGGATCGGTTAATGATGTAGGATTCTTCTTTCCGTAGGTCAACGATAGTATAAACGAAACAGCAAATCTACCATGGTAGAGGTGAGAAATCAAAGTGAGTAGGTATCTCGAGTTTGTGCGTTGCCATAGACGTACTTTCTCGCATGATCTAAGTGTTTTTCAGGCTGGGAGAAAATATCCAAGATTAAATCTCTGGCGTTACGCATTTGAAGCTCTTCGTATTCTGGAACAGCAGCTGGGTTCAGGCGAGAATGCAGTACCCTCAAAGCAGGAATGGTTTGTCAGATTTGGTTCACGAGCGCTAGAGTGATGGACTGAGATGAGACTTACTTCCGAAACTGTTTGAAACGTTTTCCATTACTCATCAACAGTAGCCTCATGCCTTGAGATAGAATTTCTCCAGCAGCTACAGACTTTGGGCGATCAATGAGAGATGAGCCCTGCTGTTCCATTATTTCAATGCAAGCTTGCAGCCTCCCAATGACAACGATGACTTTGGAGCCGTTTCGAAAAGAACAGACAGGTCCATAGTTGTCAGTAAAATTCTCTAATTCTTGCCAGGATCTATCTCGCTGTCAAATGACCAATCGAGAGAAAGGCCGACTGTGGCTTACCTCAGAAAGGTTATGCTCCTCCCAGAAAAGATTCCTGGTGGTCCGGGAGGAAGAGGATGGCTACTTCTCTGTTTAACGATAAAAAAGGAGAAGACCAAAATGATCAATGCCCCAAGAATGAGGTTAAGAGATATGGAGGAATCGTTCATGAGGAAGGGGTACAATGTTTCGTTATGTATCTTATTTAAAAGTCAGCGGCTCAAGTCCGAGTCGGAGGTTCCAACTAAAGTTTGATCGTGGCCATGCAATATCGAGGTCTGAGGTCCTGTCCCTTTCCATTAGTGCCTGTTTCGCTCTCACGGCAAGACTTGCGATACTGCAAACAATGCCGTTTCATAGTCGAGAACATTGGAACATTTCTATTAATACAAACCATTGGAGACGGGACAAACATTGAACATTTGAAAGGGGTTCGTCCGAGTCGGAGCAAGGGTAGCGTCATACACGCATCCACACATATATTTAGTTCCCGACACAGTGAATTGATAACTGTCAAAGGAAACCATGTCTATATAGCTAAATCGGCATTGGACAAAGACGAAACCTGATATGTACGTGAAGGAGCGATTGGAGATGGAAAATTGAAAGCTTGATCTTCTTTGCGGTGGCACGTGTGGTGGTTGCCGATTGGATGATAAGCTACATCGATGCCACCTGTTGTTCACCAGCGGTCCGAGACGGAGTTGAGAAGAATTCAGTTCTGTTTTTATTTGACCGGCAACCTTGGCTCACGTTACTACTTATCTTCGTACTTGTGGTATAAAAATTGAGTCAACCTTAACCTCCCCCTTAGCTGAGCACTGGATCTGTTATTTTCCACTGTGATTGATCACGGGCGAAAGAGCTTTAATGTTGGCAGTAAGTTCATGGGTTAGAAGGTGCTTAAGTTCTGTTACACTGTCCTGGCTGTAGCTAGGTGCTGAGCATTCAATATTCTCTATCCCAGACACAGTCAAGGTTTTCTCGGAAGTTCTAATTCCGGGTCTTCGTTGATGAACCTTTTTTTAAATGGTGAATAGCTCCTGTCGTACTTCCTAGTCGTTCACCAGACTTGTGGGCTAGTTCATACTAATCTTGTGTTTTGTGTTGTATGAGCGTTGTATGAGCACGATGTCATGTAAATCACCTGTCCCAAGACCCAATTTCTCTTCGTTTTTTTGGATCTAACACCAATAACGGTCTTCGCATGTACGTGCCGACCTCCGGTTGATATGCCGGACTCAATAGGTGCCGTGAAAATCCCCCGACTCCGACTGAATAAGAGGAGATCTGCCGCGCCCTTCGGATCTGTCTGCATTTTATTCCGCTCTCATTTTTGGATATGTTCCACTCACCTGCGCGTTACGTACTCCACTGAGTTCAGTTTAGAGTGGCTACAAGATCGTTATGTATGCTTGAAAACTACTAAGAAATAGAGCCGTCGCGCTTCACGTGGCGGGTACTTAAGCCGTAACAATCCAATGAAAGGCGGCCAGGAATAGTAGATAAGATTGTGGTCATATAACAATGGATATAACCATTTACGAATTCTGAATTTCTGATCATAGAGGTTTATTTTGGTGTTACCTTTTCTCAAGTATATGGCCAAAGAGTTTTGCAACATTTAATGACACGGGGGGCAAACTCGTGGGAAGCCAACCGTCTGGCTTCCTGGCAGGAAGCCTGCTAGGAAGCCAACCAAGAAGCCGGTCCGGTGTGAAATGTGAAAGGCTGTGATTATATAGAGAGCTACTCCGGGAATCTCTGCCGGTACTTATTTTAGAGAGAGAGAGTATTACATAATAATAAGTATGTATGTACAAAGAACAAAGGGTACTACAAAATCCTCGACTTCTCCGTCTTCGTGTTGACTCTGAGCTATGCCCTCTCATCTGACAACATGCTTCTGTTCTAAGTGTGGACACTTACTATATTCTATGACAAAAACGGTAGTACTTAGATTTCCTGGCCGACAAGTCACCAGAGATACAAAAGCGAGGCATGAAAGGCAAGATGAGTTACGGAAGTTGCGAGAAGAGGCGAGGACCAATGCGGATGACTCGGATGCTGATGAATCGGACCCAGAGGATAAGGGCACGGTGGAAGCAAAGGGGCAACCAGCTACCAGAGCTGCGGAAGAGGAATGTAGTGTGTTCATTCACTCTAAAATACGGAGTAAATTCTTACTTATTTATCTCAGACTCAGAAAGACATATGACTTTGGTGGCATACATGTGCTCAATGCTAGCAGCTTGGCTCAATCTGAGTGGTGGTGCCAGTTGCACAACGTCAGGTGTTATGCTCAAAGCCATTACAACTATCCTGGCCACTGCATTCCACATAATTTCTATTACATTACTGAAACCACTTGGTGTCAACATCGACATACCCATTCCACATATCCCTCGCGATGTTCACTCTACGTATAACACTCTAAATATCGAACCGACTATCATTCGCACTGCCTGCTGTCCCAAATGTTTCACACTCTATCCCCTTCATGCAGACCTTCTGGATTGTTGCACCTGGAAAGAATCGCCAAGATCTCGTGCCTGTGGAGCAGCTGAAGATGAGCAGGAGGATCAAGAAAGGAAAGATCACGATACCAAGACGCATATATAGTACTCAATGCTTCAAGTCATGGCTCGAGTTCTTTCTACAACATCCAGGAATAGAAGAAGCAATCAACAAATCTTATATTCCATCCGTCTCTCCTGGCGGCAAAGTGTATGACACCTGGGGGAGCAGAGCATGGTGTAAGATAGCTGGGTTTCCTCAGCAACAAGGGAATCTCACCTTTTCCTTGTATGTTGGTTCAACCCCTTCACCAATAAAACCACTAGTAAAGTCGTATCTACCGGAGCTATCCTGCTTTGCTGCATGAACCTTCCACCCGATATCTGTTATCTGCCGGAGAATGTCTTTGTTGTAGGAATTACCCCTGGCCCTAGCCTCCCGGATGTCATCACCATTTCCCATATTCTGCGTCCTCTTGTCGACATCCTCATCACTCACTGGAACGGGACCATCATACAAACATACCTCCATCCTGAAGGAACACCAATCCGCGTTGCTGTACTTCCTTTCATCACTGATCTCCAAGCCATACGAAAGATAATGGGATTTTTGTCCCAAAAGGCCAATCTTTTTTGTTCTTGGTGTTTATGCCCTAATAGCGACAAGGAATGCCTTGAATGACCAAAAGATTTTACTGCAAAAAGGATCACTGATCCTTTTTGCAGTAAAATCTTTTGGTCATGGCATAATAATTCCTGCTAAGACCAATGACTTTTCTTGCAACAGGATTATCATACCATCCCTTGTCCTTTAGGGGACAAGCAGTATTCTGATACTTGGCACATGAAGTGTTCTGGCATGTAAAACCTTGATGATACAACACTTTTGGCAACCACACAAACACATCTGGATAGTAAAGCCCTGTAGGTTTCAGTCCATCAGGACTTTTTGCCAAGTTTCTGGTGACAAAGTAAGAGTCCTGCTCTCGAACCCAGAAAGTATTTTGTCTGTAGCAAAATGGCATTGAATCTGAATTCATGGATGCCACCACTTTATCTTTTACTGAGTTCAAATAAGTGGCTATAAGTAATCCCATCTGATGCATCATTGGGAGGTTCCTCATTATCTGGAACTGGTGTATAAATATCAGGATCATCTGGAAGTATATAGTCATCAGGTATTGACTCAGACTGTGGAAGAAATGGAAATGGAATGATGGGATCTGAATTATCTACAGTATGTATCAATGATGCATATGTTCAACATATCAGAAAAGTGGAATTACCAGGATCAGAAGCTTGATTCAAGTTGTTATCATTCTGAGGTGCAGATGTACTAGGAGCTCTGAATCTCAGTGAGATAATATAAATAATCAAGAAAAAGGGAATGCAACACACTGGGATTTAGCAGCTATGCATAATTAATTGTTAATCTTGAGTATATTTCATGCTAAAAACACAATAACTCACCATTGAAAATAGGATAGAAGTTTGTAGAGCTTTTACTGAGATTGGGCAGCACTGATTTTGGCTTCAGTTGAGAATAATAAGTAATATTAATCACGCACTTGTTGGAATTCCTTGGGATTTAGAGGCACCAGCCGGTTTTCGACCCGAATTTTGACGTGCACCACCCGCAGCATGACCAGGTTTATTTAAAACACCGGGCGGTCTACCTCTATTGCTCGACATTGAGCCAAAAAAAAATTCACGAAAGTACTACGGGTACAATAACAGCGCGACGGGCAGACAAACTGTAAAGTTTATCCAGCGCATGTTGCGCCATGAGTTTACTCGTTTTACTAAACTTAAGGTTTAAAGAATTGATCGCGGCAGCCGCGGCATGTGTCCAGAGCCCAAATAGGAGCGATGTAATCATAATTACATGTCAGAACCAAAAACGGCTCTGACAGTCATCGAAAATTATCATTCCCCAGAGCCAAATTGGGTTCTGGGTGTAATCATGATTTGTCCGGTTTCCTAATTGCTCTGGAGTTTCCCAGACACGGATTTAAAGCCAAAACTATCGTGTCCTTGACGACCGCTGCACCCTTCATACCTTTCACATTTGCACAACATCACTCGAAACAGTTGGCTTCCTAACCCGCTTCCTAACCCGCTCCCTGTCAGGAAGCCAGACGGTTGGCTTCCCACGAGTTTGTCCCCCGTGTGAAACAGGAACGTAACGATATTACCTACGACCGGGTGTTCATAAGCTGGAATTGATCATAGAGTGTTTGTGGCTAGGTGTGATGGTGATGGTCTAATCTTCCATCATAATCATGATCGGGACTGTCACTTATGATCAACAAGTTCTGAACTTGTTATTCTTTCAGAGACAGGATCGAAACCGGTCTCTGTTGAGGGTTCAATCAAGAGTGTCGTCAGGGTCGCTTTTACGCAGCCATGTATGAGGCTGGTTGAGAATCAGAAATTCCAAATAGGACATGACCAAACGGGCCTAACCCCGATTGGTCACGGTTAAGGTACTGGGTTGAGTAAGGGACGAGTCCTTTCCTTCGGTCAGTGCTCACTTATGGGTTGTAAATTCAACAATTGTAAGTAGTCACTAGCATGTACCCTCAACCACTGAGCCAAGGTTGTTTATAGCTAGTGCACATTAGTCTGGCGGGCATCGACGGGTTACGGGTATGGGTTCCGTGGGTACGGGTAGTCATTTAAATAACTACGGCAACCCACACTTGTACTAGTAGAGTCAACAATTTGCTGTCACAAGCACTGTTTTTTTCCAAAGATATGTCGCATAGCCATACAAGATAAGTGACTGTGTCATCCAAATGATGGGAACTAAAAAAAACAGTGGATTATCTACCTGCGAGAAGGGTATGGCCTCTTACAGGTACGGGTTTTGGTGGTTATTATAGTCGAAGCCGCAATGTGCATCAAATTTCAATCTCAATCTCGACGTTTTTGATAGCCTCTAGTCTGTTGATGATTCTGTGTCCTGACATCTAACATCTGTCAACCTGACAATTACCCATATTTGAGGGTATAAAAGATCGAATTCAAGCAACGTTGATCTGAGTTGGTGTCAAGTACAAGTCTGCCTTCGTCACATACTTTAAATCATGTCCTCCACCATTAATTTTTCTTATCTTGCAGGCATCAGGCTCAGTACGGTGTGTTGTACAACCAGCATCTTATCTAATGGACCCTGCTGACAGTGATGTTAATTGTTAACAGATGACTGATGGTCAGTACA